>LR749860.1:750119-762404 GCA_902729485.2 Mus minutoides
GCACGATACCGCTGAACTATACCTCACCCCACCAGAGTACTCATCCTATTATAGCATCTAGGACAAAGTATTGAATATCTATGTTCTTTTTGTTTTGTTTTGTTTTTGTTTTTGTTTTTCAAGACAGGGTTTCTCTGTGTAGCTCTGGCTGTCCTGGAACTCACTTTGTAGACCAGGCTGGCCTCAAACTCAGAAATCCACCTGCCTCTGCCTCCCAAGTGCTGGGATTAAAGGTGTGTGCTGAATCTCTATGTTCTTCCTCATTGGTGAGGCAGGAATTCCAGTAGCATCACCAGAGGGAGCCTCTTATGAAGAGCCAATCTAATAGCATTCATGTCTGGGACTGGAAAGGGCTCAGTCTACTGTCTTCCTTTTTGACAGAACCTCCCATGTAAAGAGTGGAACAAGATAGCCCACGATTGGCCTGGCAGTGGTGGCACATACCTTTAACCCCAGCACTTGGGAGGCAGAGGCGAGCAAATCTCTGGGAGAAGCTCCATGATAGCCCCTAGATATGAGAAGGCAAGAACTTCCTTTACAATGAAGAGAGAGTTTGTCCCTCAAACACTCTCCTGCACAAATGCACCCTTCTGCTCTCATGATGCTTAGTGGAGCTGCAGCCCCGGCATCCTTTATACTAGTAAAGATGTTAAAAATCACAAAACCACAACATATGAGTTCTTCCATGGAGAAAGGTAGGTAAAGGCAGCTAATGATTGCCAGAGTTGGCTGGTGGCCAATGTGGAGGATGAAGCAGCCAAAGTGTCGTGTTCCTCAAAAGCTCTGCTGAGAATGCATTGTCTGCCAGGCAGGGTATGTGCCACCACTGCCAGGCAGAATGTATTCTTCCAGGCATGGAAGGTTGGCTGTAAGTTTGCCAGCTTTTTTAAATAAAAAGAAGGGGCTACTAACCGAATCTGGGGCTTTCTCTTGGAAGTTAGGCACATGGTCTTCATGGGGCCTGCACATAGCCGCTGGGAAGCCACTCATTCAGGCAGATTTAAGCTGGACATTAGCCTGAAACTTTGGGTTAATTTTTATTGGGCAAGTTGTTTGAATGACTGAAAGTGATCTAGAGAAAGGGGTATCCAGTTTTGTCCAGTCCCCAACAAACTTCTTGAAAGCAATGAGTCATTTCCAGATGAAAGCTGACTTCAGAGCTGAGGATGGCCCAGCGGTTAAAGAGCTTTCTAGGTGAACAAGAGTTTATTTCCCCAAACCTACGTAAATGTGGCCCTCTACCCCCAATTCTAGCCTTGAAAAGAATGGATGTGGGAATCCCTGGAGCTAAGTGGCAAGGGGGGCTAGCCTTGTTGGTGAGCTCTGGGTTAAGTGAAGGGACATTGCCTCAAAGGAAAGGAGGCAGAAGAGCTATTGAACAAGATTCCCCATGTCAACCTCCAGCTGCTACACACACCTGCAGACACACACATGTGAACAGCTATACATGGATTACAACACCACATATGCACACATACACAAAGAGGGAGAAAAGAAAGAGGAGGAAGAAGACAAGGGGGAGGAGGGGGATGAAGCAACAGCAGCAGATGACTTCACCGGGCCCATTCAGGAAATCTTTACCCTATGTAAAAACACTTAACAGTATTTATTCTAAATGTTCCCTAACTGTTAGCTCTTCCAGTAATGGCTATTATTTCCACCCAGTCCCTGGCCCATCCTGAAAGTTAATTATGTGCATAGCTTTCTCTCAGCTAGAACAACACCGTGTGCTAAATTAACTGAGGTAGAGGAGGAAAGACCAATGACTTGAACAGGGACTCTTTTTTACTCAACTAAGAAGCATGATCACTCAAAGATGGTGGGGACTAGAACTCACGTGGCTCTATGCAAACATGCTTTTTTTGCATAATAGTCAGGGGTAATACAATACAAGTGTAAGAGGGAGCAGGGGAGGAAAGGGACATTTCAAGGTGACAACCATGTATCAGGCACAGTACTTGGGCCTTTAATAGTTATCACATAAAGTGAGATATAATAATGAATGAGAACAGAATTTGACTTCCCTTTCACCAGAAGAAGCTGACACGTTTTGTAAATGGGAAAGACTTACACGAAGAACCTCAAGCATCTTTCCTTCCAGTCTAATGTTTATGTAAACATAAAATGACAAGAGTTTAAGGCCGGAATACCCCCGGGCACAAGCCTAAGAGTTCTGAATATAATCAAAATCCCCTTATTTATTTTCTTGCCTAAGTGGCATCTCCCAGGAGAGCGGCAGTTGCAATTCTTCTGCTCTGTGCAGCAGTGGCTGCAATTTAATGTGCTCGGCCATGAAGACAGCTCTGTGCACCTCTGCCAAGTGTAGCTATCTCATCCAATAATAGGCACAGCCTAGAGACAGTGGAGTTTGAAACCCAGATCTTAGAAAATCTGGGCAATTAGCCCTCTCTTGCAGAAATGAGCAAGGAAGAGCCAGGCTGCAGCAAAAACAAAATCTTGTTGTGACAGCTGCTGTTCTAAATAATATTCCCTCTACGCTTTAAACTGTTCTCAATCTGCCGACTAGAGAAAAGGACTGGAGACAAGGAATAGGAGAAGAATAGGGAAGTCATGAAGAATTATCATATTTTCAGCTTAGAGCTGGTTCAAGGTTATGGAGGTTGGTTAGCTGATGGGTATGTGGGAGCCTAAGGAAAGGTCTGAAATATACCATTCAAAAATAGGCTTGACCTAACCCTACATGACACGAATGGCGTCCTGGAAGAGTCAAACACACACAAAAGCCTGTGGAACTAATGACACCAGTACAAGAATCTATTGTCTTAGTAACTGAATGTATTGATTAATTTTACATCACTGGACCTACAATATCTGACTGAGACACTGTAGAAGAAATTTGTTATCTTGGCTGATACTTTCAAACTTTGTTAGTCTATCATGGAGAGGAAGCTGTGTTGGAATGATAGAGGTAAGAACATGGTGTGGGATCCTCTCATCATGGTTGACCCAGAAGCAGAGAACATAAGAGGAACTGAGGAACCAGATATAACCTCAGCGGTCCACCTTAGTGACCCACCTCCACCAGCAAGGCCCCACCTCCCAAAGGTTCTCCAGCCTCCCCAGAGAGCTCTACTGTCAGAGAACCAGAATTCCAAACGGGAGCCCGTGAGGGACATTTCCAGTACAAGCAAAGTCAATAGGTTTGTTTTGCTTTGTTTTCTACCTGATGTTGTTGGCCTGAATAGTCTATTTTCAGTGCCCGAGTGGAAAACTGCTGCTCCAGAACAAACATTTCTTGGAGCTTAGAGTTGGTGCATCTGGAAGAACTCTTCTTCCAAAAGACTTGGCTCTAATCCATTTGCTGGAAACAGGAGGCAAATTCACGCCGAGTACATTTCCATGACTTGGTCCATGAAAACTCCATGATCCCTCTTAGAAAACTCACCTTGTCTTCCAGAATGTGTGCTGTAGAAGTACAAAACAGAACTGTCCCGCTGACTCCTCAGGGTTGTGTGAAACGGGAACTTACCAGATCTGAAGGTCACAGCTTGTGGAAAAGGGCATCAGAGGCCCAAGGTCCAAGGGTGGTGTCCTGGATCTGCCCAGGGGGTCTGGGACAGTTCCTTGGGAGATTCTGTTAGCTGCCTGCTTGTATATCCACACCCTCTTCTGGATGTTTATTCCAGAAATAACATTTTACCCAGAATAGCAAAAGGTGAAACTGAAAATTCTCCCCTCTCAGACTCTCCTTGTAGCCAGGGGTGGTGCTTCAAGGCCCTAACTGGTGTGACTCATCCTTTGATTGCTGCTGGCCATGCCTTCAACTGCACACATGGCTCTAATCCTAATTTATACATGGACCATTACATTATGGAGGAAACAGAGCTTTTACCATGGATCAACTGAGTTGAGTCAGAGCAAGCCATCCTGGCCCGGTACATCCTCATTCACTTATCTGAATTAGAGTCACTTGAAAGCAAAGTTCCATTGGAAGAGTAAGATCAGTGGAAGAGTGACATCAGGCCCAGAGAGCTGGAGTAAGACACTGCCAGAAGAATGAATCGGCTTTAAATGGGGAATATAGAGATACTGACTTAGAAAAAAAATAAGTTTAATGAGATTTCAAATAATCTTCACTATTGACTACTTAAAAAGGGGAACTCGAGTTCAAAGACATTAGATAATTCTTATAATTTTCTTTATTTTTCAGTGTTTTTTACAGTGAAAATCTATTGCTTTGCAACCAGAAAAGAAAGATTTTTAAAAAAAAATACAATAGAAGAATTTAGAGGGTAAAATGCCTTAAGATATAATTGTATTAGAGAATACTAGGCAGTACATAAAATAATATTAATACGAAAATAAATATCAGCTTTAACATTTTCATTAAATAGGTATTGGAATGTCAGTTTTCACTTTGCTTCTAACAAGCATGCTTTCCCAGTATCTGAAAGGTTTAACATCCAAGGATTTAGTAATGTCCCCTCTGAAATTCTTACTGATGTCATAATGTTTCTCCTCAGGGATAGGCAAGAAAATCCCATTGTTTTCAATTCTGGACTCTACTTGCAGAAATGGTNGTTAATGCTATGATGACATTTGGTCAGGGAAGATATCCCAAGAGAAATGTAAACTATTTGAAAACATCCTGTTACTAAAACTTGAACACTTTAAAAAAAAAAAAAAAAAGACAAACAGACTGGAAGCTGCAGTGTAAGTCTGAACACGCATGAACTTGGCTGCTAAGAACACATTTTCAGCACATACTATTTTTTATGTTTTCTTCCATAGATACCTTCCCTACCATATGAGGAAAAATCACCTGACCTTTATTACTTACCAAAGAATAGGTTGGAAACAGTGGGCCCCATTCCTGGCCTGGAGACAAGCTGGCTGAGTTACAGCACCCTAGAATGTTACTTAGTTTCATTCACCCTCTTCCAGGCTCATCCCTGGGGCTCAATTGCAACCATCTGCTAATGGTTGTTATTCTTTGCTGTCCCCTCACCCCCACCAACGAAAGGAGGACTGGTCATGCAAGGCTACAAAAAACGGCAGAGCAAAATGAGCGACATTAAACCCTGCTTAACGGGTATAAATCCTAGCTTTGGGCTTGGATGGCCAGAGTCTCAGAAGGTCAAGGTAAGCATAGAGGGAATGTCAGATGAGTTTGTGTTCGCCTGCAACCTGGTCCTATTGATATCTGGACCCAGGATCCCCAGGTAAAGAAGGGGTGTTTACTTCTGTGTGTTCCCAGCCTACAGTCCAGTTCATTTTGGAAGAAATTGTGCGGTGACCAGATTTACTCTTTCCCTGTATTTGTAAAGCCAAGGAAGTGTGATGGGAAACCTGTGGTACATTGGACATTGTGACATACTGGCTACCTCTTGGAAAAGTAAGTGACTACTTTGAAGTTTGCAGGGTCTGATGGACATGTGGGAGAGAGGACAGAGATGAGGAAATGTTAACCAGAAAGTGACAAGAGAGGAGGACTTCAGTGCTGGCAAGTATTCTGATGATGAACTTCCATCACAAACCACAAGGGATAATTCTTCCTTCCTGTTATTAGAAAGTAAAAAGACAAATGTAGACAAAAAAATATTAGCGCCATGTCTTAACAAAAGTTATTGTGCTACAAGATATTAGTCTATATAGGTGGGTTTTTTTTCTTCTTTTCCTGATTTTCTCCCATCAAAACCCAGGAGGTAAGGAACTGTGGGAGAAATCGTCTGAGACCCAGGAACATCCCCACATGTAAGTCAAGCAGGTACCTCCAAGAGTGGACAAGGTCTGTGCTAGGCTATTATAATCGTCTGCTCCACAGCACTGAGTAGCCATAGGACAACTGTAAACGACAGGGGAGTAGTGGGGAGTGGGGAGGGGTGGGCCAGGGTGGGAAGGGGTAGGCTGGGGTGGGGAGGGGAGTTGGGTGAGGTAGGAGGAGTGCAGTGGAGGAGGGAGGAACAGAGTGGGGAGAGATGGGGAGGGCTCTGCTTTTTCTGCCCTTTCCATGGGTAGCCATTTAGAGTGGAGTCTTAATAAGAATCATGCATATGGCTTAAGACAGCATGGAGAGTTACAGACCAGAGAGTTGGCCTTAGGAGCCTTCTTCTCTGAGAGACCAAGGAAGATCTCTGCACCCTTCAGGCCTTCACAGGTTTGCTGTACCATCTCACCTCATGGACATTTTTGCTCTAAATAACTTTCAACTTAGATCTCCTGTGAAGAATGTTTAATCTAAAACGGTGGTCCGTGCAGCAAAGGGGAGCTTTAAATAATATGTTTATTAAATAAAACACGAAATGTCTCTACTACAGAGTTCTATCAAGAATATGGCTACTGACAGTGATGATGTCACTGGAGGGACATTTCTTAAATGTGAAAAACTGTTCATAAATAATATAGTTCAAAATAGCATCATAGGGTACACACACACACACACACACACACAGCCTGACTGTGTAGCCCAGGGTGCTCTGGAATGTAAATGTCTCTGAGTGCTGGTTTTGCAGCTGTGCGCTACAATGCCAGATTGCTCTAGTTCCTTCCTATGCTGCAGAGCTGAAAGGCTAAGAGCCATCTCGCCTTTGACCTCTTGAGGTTGTGGTTCAGGATGCCGTGAGATTAGGAAGGACAGGAAGGCGAAGACTATATCTTCCAGCAGTGGTACTGCCTGGCCAGCATGCATTGATATCTGTGACTACCTGTAGGAGCTGATGGTGGGGTGGTGACTTGGGGGGGTGTACAGCTAGAATGGGAGCAACCTAGTTTCTGGTGACTGAACTTTGTATCACAGCTTGTAATGCAACCTTAAAGTCAATCATCCAACCTAGAGACGCGCTGACTCAGTCCTTCAGTCTTTTCAATGACTTAGTAGACGTTGCTCCCTGTGTTTTATCCCTTTCTGTTAAGTGTTTCTAAGAGGTTCCTCTCTGTGAAGGTTCATAATGACTGCCACCTTGACGAGGTCTAGGATCACCTAGGAAACAAGTCTCTGAGTATCTCTGTGAGGAAGCTTCTAGACTGGGGAATTGAGATGGGAAAACTCTAGATAACTGTGGCCTGGGGTTCCAGTTGAGATAAAAAGAGTATTAACACCCATCTCTCTTGCTCCCTGGCTGCTGATGTAGTGTATCTGCAGTGTGGCCAGCCACTTTGCTCTTCTGCAACTGCCTTCTCTGCCATGATGAACTGTGGCCATTTTTACATGACCCAAAGTAAACCCTTCTCTCTCTAAGTTGTCTTTGTCAGGTGTTTTGTGCCATCAAAGAGAAGAGTAACTACTTTGCTCACCTACCTCCTACTCTCCACAGAATCCTGGGAAGTACACCTCATGTAAAAAGTGAATCTTCTCTGAAGATTCTATAAGAGCTAACTAACATCAGCATCAACTCATGGATATTCCTTCTGCTCAGATAGACCAGTGATAAGAGTTGAGAAGGAACTGTTTTAGAAGACTAGAGAATGAGGGGGGGGTGTGGATAGAGAGGACTCTGGGAGCTTTATTTTTCTGTTTGAGGTCTTATGCTAACATGTCCTTGAACAGTGTTCTAAATATACAAGAGCTTTGTATCCCTCTGAACTGCTCTTAAGACATGGGTATTTTGGAGACCAGTCTGCACAGATCAGCTTGTGGACTGCAGAGGGTGAGCAAGCAGACTGAAAAAGCAACACAGCTTCTGGGACAGGCAGAAGCAGCACAGCTTCTGGGACAGACCCCCGTTTGGGCTCCAGACATCCGGGCGCCTTCCCCGGAGAGGTGGCCACCAGGGAGGGCTCTGACCTCCAGAGCAGGTGAGGGGACCATCTTGTGTCTTGGGTCCCTCATAGACCAGTCTGTGCAGGTAGACTCAATTCCCCAATAAAAAGACATAAACTAATAGACTGGCTACACAAACAAGATCCAACATTTTGCTGCTTACAGGAAACCCACCTCAGGGAAAAAGACAGACACTACCTCAGAGTGAAAGGCTGGAAAACAGTTTTCCAAGCAAATGGTCCAAAGAAACAAGCTGGAGTAGCCATTCTAATATCGAATAAAATTGAATTTCAACCAAAAGATAACAAAAAAGACAAGGAGGGGGCACTTCATACTCATCAAAGGTAAAATCTACCAAGATGAACTCTCAATTCTGAATATCTATGCTCCAAATGCAAGAGCAGCCACATTCATTAAAGAAACTTTAGTAAAGCTCAAAGAACACATTGCAACTCACACAATAATAGTGGGAGTCTTCAACACCCCACTCTCATCAATGGACAGATCCTGGAAACAGAAACTAAACAGAGACGCATGGACACTAACAGAAGTTATGAAACAAATAGATTTAATAGATATCTACAGAACATTTTATTCTAAAACAAAAGGATATACCTTCTTTTCAGCATCACATGGTACCTCCTCCAAAATTGACCAATTAATTGGTCACAAAACATGCCTCAACAGATACAAAAATATTGAAATTATCCCATGGATCCTATCAGATCACCACGGACTAAGTAAGGCTGATCTTCAATAACAGCATAAATAATAGAAAGCCAACATTCACGTGGAAACTGAACAACACTCTACTCAATTATTCCTTGGTCAAGAATGAAATAAAGAAAGAAATTAAAGACTTTTTAGAGTTTAATGAAAATGAAGCCACAATATACCCAAACTTATGGAACACAATGAAAGCACTTATAGCCCTACGTGCCTCCAAAAAGAAACTAGAGAGAGCATACACTAGCAGCCTGAGACCACACCTAGAAGCTCTAGAACTAAAGGAAGCAAATTCACCCAAGAGGAGTAGATGGCAGGAAATAATCAAACTCAGGGCTGAAATCAACCAAGTGGAAACAAAAAGAACTTTTCAAAGAATCAACCAAACCATGAGCTGGTTCTTTGAGAAAATCAACAAGATAGATAAACCCTTAGCCAGATTAACTAGAGGGCACTGGGGCAGTATTCTAATTAACAAAATCAGAAATTAAAAAGGAGACATAACAACAGAACCTGAGGAAATCCAAACATCATCAGATCCTACTACAAAAGGCTATACTCAACAAAACTAGAAAGCTTGGATGAAATGGACAACTTCCTAGACAGATACCAGGCACCAAAGTTAAATCAGGATCAGATTAACAATATAAACAGTCCCATTTCCCCTAAAGAAATAGATGCAGTCATCAATAGTCTCCCAACCAAAAAAAGCCCAGGACCAGATGGGTTGAGTGGAGAGATCTATCAGACCTTCAAAGAAGACCTAATTCCAACTCTCCTCAAACTATTCCACAAAATAGAAACAGAAGTTACTCTACCCAATTTATTCTATGAAGCCACAATTACTCTGATACCTAAACCATACAAAGATCCAACAAAGAAAGAGAACGTCAGACCAATTTCTCTTATGAATATCGATGCAAAAATACTCAATAAAATCTTCACAAACTGAATCCAAGAACACATCAAAACAATCATCCATCATGACTAAGTGGGCTTCATCCCAGGGATGCAGGGATGGTGTAATATATGGAAATCCATCAACGTAATTCACTATATAAACAAACTCAAAGACAAAACCCACATGATGATCTCGTTAGATGCTGAGAAAGCATTTGACGAAATCCAACACCCATTCATGATAAAAAGTCTTGGAAAGATCAGGAATTCAAGGCCCATATCTAAACATAATAAAAGCAATCTACAGCAAACCAGTAGCCAACATCAAACTAAATGGAGAGAAACTGGAAGCAATCCCACTAAAATCAGGGACTAGACAAGGCTGCCCACTCTCTCCCTACCTATTCAATATAGTACTTGAAGTCCTAGCCAGAGCAATTCGAAAACAAAAGGAGATCAAGGGGATACAAATTGGAAAGGAAGAAGTCAAAATATCACTATTTGCAGATGATATGATAGTATATATAAGTGACCCTATAAATTCCACCAGTGAACTCCTAAACCTGATAAACAGCTTCAGCACAGTAACTGGATATAAAATCAACTCAAACAAATCATTGGCCTTTCTCTATACAAAGTATAAACAGGCTGAGAAAGAAATTAGGGAAACAACACCCTTCACAATAGTCACAAACAATATAAAATACCTTGGTGTGACTCTAACTAAGGAAGTGAAAGATCTGTATCATAAGAACTTCAAGTCTCTGAAGAAAGAAATTGAAGAAGATCTCAGAGGATGAAAAGATCTCCCATGCTCATGGATTAGCAGGATTAATATAGTCAAAATGGCTATCCTGCCGAAAGCAATCTACACATTCAATGCAATCTCCATCAAAATTCCAACTCAATTCTTCACTGAGTTAGAAAGGGCAATTTGCAAATTCATCTGGAATAATAAAAAACCTAGGATAGGAAAAACTCTTCTCAACAATAAAAGAACCTCTGGTGGAATAACCATGCCTGACCTCAAGCTGTACTACAGAGCAATTGTGATAAAAAACTGCATCGTACTGGTACAGTGACAGACAGGTAGACCAATGGGATATAATTGAAGACCCATAAATGAATCCACACACCTATGGTCACTTGATCTTTGACAAGGGAGCTAAAACCATCCAGTGGAAAAAAGACAACATTTTCAACAAATGGTGCTGGCACAACTGGCAGTTATCATGCAGAAGAATGAGAATTGATCCATTCTTATCTCCTTGTACAAAGCTCAAGTCTAAGTGGATCAAAGAACTCCACATAAAACCAGAGACACTGAAATGTATAGAGGAAAAAGTGGGGAAAATTCTCAAAGATATGGGCACTGGGGAAAAATACCTAAACAGAACAGCAATGGCTTGTGCTATAAGATCAAGAATTGACAAATGAGACCTCATGAAATTGCAAAGTTTCTGTAAGGCAAAAAGACACTGTCAATAAGACAAAAAGGCTACCAAGAGATTGGGAAAGGATTTTTACCAAATCCTAAATCTGATAGGGGACTAATATCCAATATATACAAAGAGCTCAAGAAGCTGGACTCCAGAAATTCAAATAACCCCATTAAAAAATGGGGAACAGAGCTGAACAAAGAATTCTCAAGAGAGGAATTCCGAAGGGCTGAGAAGCACTTGAAAAAATGTTCAACATCCTTAATCATCAGGGAAATGCAAATCAAACCAACCTTGAGATTCCACCTCACTCCAGTCCGAATGGCTAAGATAAAAAATTCAGGTGACAGCAGATGCTGGCGAGGATGTGGAGAAAGAGGAACACTCCTCCATTGCTAGTGGGAGTGCAAGCTTGTACAAGCACTCTGGAAATCAGTCTGGAGGTTACTCAGAAAATTGGACATAGTACTACCCTAAGATCCAGCAATACCTTTCCTGGGCATATACCCAGATGATGTTCCAACTGGTAATAAGGACACATTCTCCACTATGTTCACAGTAGCCTTATTTATAATAGGCAGAAGCTGGAAAGAACCCAGATGTCCCTCAACAGAGGAATGGATACAGAAAATGTGGTACATTTACACAATGGAATACTACTCACCTATTAAAAACAATGAATTTATGAAATTCCTGGGCAAATGGATGTATCTGGAGGATATCATCCTTAGTAAAGTAACCCAATCACAAAAGAAGTCACTTGATATGCACTCACTGATAAGTGGATATTATCCCAGAAACTTAGAATACCCAAGATACAATTTGCAAAACACAAGAAAATCAAGAAGAATGAAGACCAAAGCGTGGATACTTAATTCCTTCTTAGAATAGGGAAAAAAACACCCATGGAAGGAGTTATAGAGACAAAGTTTGGATCTAAGACGAAAGGATGGACCATCCCGAGACTACCCTACCCAGGGATCCATAGCATAATCAGCCACCAAACCCAGACACTATTGCATATGCCAGCAAGATTTTGCTGAAAGGACCCTGATATAGCTATCTCGAGTGAGGCCATGCCAGTGCCTGGCAAATACAGAAGTGGATGCTCACAGTCATCTATAGGATGGAACACAGGGCCCCCAATGGAGGAGCTAGAGAAAGTACCCAAGGAGCTTAAGGGGTCTGCAACCCTATAGGTGGAACAATAATATGAGCTAACCAGTACCCCCAGAGGTCATGTCTCTTGTTGAATATGTAGCGGAAGATGGCCTATTTGGCCATCTTTGGGAAGAGAGGCCCCTTGGTATTGCAAACTTCATATGCCCCAGTACAGGGGAACACCAGGGCCAAGAAGTGGGAGTGGGTGGGTAGGGGAGCATGGTGGGGAGGAGAGGGTATAGGGAACTTTCAGGATAGCATTTGAAATGTAAATAAAGAAAATATCTAATAAAAAAAGATAAAAAAAAAAAAAAGGACGGGTCTTTTTTTTATGTAGGA
>LR749860.1:768761-788725 GCA_902729485.2 Mus minutoides
GGGAGAGGGAGAGGGAGAGGGAGAGGGAGATCTGTGATTTGCAACCAAAAGGAAGAGTGGTAAGATAAGGGTCATCCTATGCATCCCTTCTGGAGGTAGTATATTTTCTGTGGCTTCATTCAGGGCTAGGAATCCACACCCTTCCTGTCTCAAGTAGACCCAGCCCATGTTCTTAGGGGTCAGGCATCTGTCACCATTCTTTCTGGGCTAGCAGCCCCTCCTTTCCTCCTTGAGAAATGTCTGTCCATCTGTGCTGGCTAGTTTTGTGTCAACTTGACATAAGCTAGAGTCACTGGAAAAGAGGGAACTTCAACTGAGAAAATGCTTCCAGAAAACTAGGCTGTAGGCAAACCCGTAGGACATTTTCTTGATTAATGATTGATGTGGGAAAGCTCAGCCCATCATGGGAGATGCTATCCCCAACACACACACCGAGCAGATGCTCCTGGGTTCTATAAGAAAGCAGGCTGAGCAAGCCACAAGGAGCAAGCCAAAAAACAGCACCCTTCCATGGCCTCTGCATCAGCTCCTGCCTTGAGACTCCCGCCCTGTATGAGTTCCTGTCCTGACTGCCTTCAGTGATAGACTGTGGATATGAAAAGATAAGCCAAAGCATAAAGCCTTTCCACCCCAACTTGCTTTTGGTCATGGTGTTTTTTTCATCACAGAAATACTAAGCCTAACCAGTCACAGTGAAATGTGAAACATTGAGTATTTGATGACACCTTGAGATTTGATGTCACCTTGTGCAGGGGCAGGTGCAGCAAGGACACTCACTCCCAATCAAGAACCTCCCCATGCTCTTCGCCATCACAGTGAAACTTCACAAGGCACAACTTCAAAGGCTAGAAACACAAAGTCATTCTCGCTCATCAGCACAGTTCATCTGACATGCACACAAAACAACAGGTCTGAGACTGAATACATTTTAAATATGTATGTTTCCTTACAAATATCAAAACCACCAACATTGTTCCAATTGCAGCTTCTATTCAAGGGAGAGTCACTTCAGTCCCCAAAGATGTTACTTTAAAGAGATGCCAGACATTCAAGTTCACACATTTTCCATCAAAATCATGCTAATAATTTTTTAGTATGTGTAAGGATCACTCTAGGTATTCCTGGCCACCACTGTTATTGGGTAAAATGTAGCAATCATTTATGACGTGGACAACTCCCAGGCAATCATAAAGCTGAGAAGCCCTAGGGAATCTGGTTTCCAAGAAAACACAAAGAAGCATAAAGTAGCTCCAGGCAATATTGCATAGGAGTTCTGAGGACTTTTTGCATGTCCCACACTCTGAAAATGATCACTCTCACCTAATAGAGGACTCCCATGAACACACCCCATACTTGCTAGGACTTTTGTTTGGTACCAGTGTAGAAGAAAGATTATATCCCTCCAAAACCAAATCTCCTGGAAATTTGCATTCAGGCTTGGAATTGAGGTAGCAGAGTCACACCAAATAACTGAGAAAATGGGTATCCAGAGAATGTGGAAGAAATAGCATTATTATTTTAATTGAGCATAATTACCTTATTAATCAATGTTTTGCATAATACTTGCTGAAGCACTTAGCTGATACAAGGCTATATTTGCAATTTAATTCACCTAGAATATTTCTATTCAGCACTTATATAGCACCTATTGGTTTATGATGCTAATATAGTAGATTCATGTTTCTGTTAAGGTCTAAATGAAAGGAATTGAAAGCCAAGTCCATTATATAACCCCCTTTATACAGAACCTTTTTCATGAAGAATTCCAAATTGCCTTTCAAAGTACAGTGAAACCGTTTTACAATGAATTCCTGAAGGGATAGCAGCAGCAGTAGAGTCAGCTACAGCCATCACTGCATGAGCAAACACTGTATTCACTGTTATGGGACTGATGGGGAAGACACAGACTTTAGAGTCTGATAGCTCTTGAGTCAGGTGGCACTGTTTGACAAAATGTCTATGGTTCAGAGCAAAAAAAAAGTTCAACCTTTCTAATCTTGTGATGGAAAGAAAACATTCAGGGGTTGAGGACATGGCCTTCAGGTAAGAGTGTAGGCTGCACAAGCATGAGTAGCTGAGTTCAAATCCTGGGAAAGGACTGAGCATGATTCTGTGCTTGCCTGTGACCCCAGAGGTCTGTGGGAGCAGAGACAAAAGGATTGCTTGATCTTGCTGGCCTCCAGTCTAGCTCTGGTCTCAAAGAAGACCTGTTGCAAGGGAATAAGGCAGAGGGATAGAGTAAGACACTTACTCCTCCTCTGGGACATACACCACACTCATACACCATAGGCACATACACAAATGCATATACACACACATATGAAAAGTGTGCCAAGAAAGCTTTCAATGGAAAGAAACAACCACATTCACACAGCAAGTGAGAAAAAGTGTACCTTATGCAGAAAACATTTCTAACGTAGAATGTAGAAAAACTCAGCACCCCTTCCTTGGAGCCATTTGTAACATTTAGAAAGGTGCATAAAACTCCCCCGTGACAGCTCACTGAATATGTAAATTCAAGCTATCTGTATAACTCACACACAATTGGGAAAATAAAATGTTACCCAGATCCTCCCAGTCTCCAAAGGTCTCTCCTCATCATTCCTCAGTATACTGAAGACAGTCCTGGCTTACCTTAGATGAGTTTGCCAGTCTTTGAGCTTTAGACAAACAGAATTATACAGAAGGCATTGCTTTATGATGGGTTCTTCTGTTCAACCTTGTGCCCATGAATTTATCCACATAATTGTATGTAGCCATAGTTTACTGACTGATTGCAATAGGCTATTTTGTGATGTACTCCAATTTTTTCAACTAATTCTGTAAATAAAATCAAAGCTATCTTTTAAACATGGGCATGAAAGTACTATATATATATATATATATATATATATATATATATATATATATGGATTTATTCATGAGAGTGCAAGGCTGTTTTAACATCCAAGAATCAATCAGCATAGTGTGATACATTTAACAAAATTTTACTCAGTACAAATTTTACTCAATAAATTAAGAATAAGTGATAAAATTCTGAACCTAACTAGAAAAACCCACAGATAATATTGTACTTAATAGTAAAAGATTACATATTGTGCTCCTAAAATCAAGAAAATGATAAGTCTATCCAATCTGTTACTTCTGTGCCATATTGTATGTAGTACTGTCTACATACAAAGAAACTACAAAGAAATTTGACAAGAGAATGAAAAAAAGGTATGTGGATCAGAGATGAAGAAGCAAATCTATCTCTATTTGTAGATAACAGGATCTTGTATATTAAATTTCTACTAAGAAAACTATTAGAAGTAATAGATGAATTCAGCAAGTTTAGAGGATATAAAATCAATACAAAAATACCAACTGCGTATTCTCTACAGCATCAATGAACAAACAAAAATAATAAGATAACGGCTCCCAATTATGAAAATAAAAATAATAGAGTAGAGGTGCA
Organism: Mus minutoides; assembly: GCA_902729485.2. Taxonomy (NCBI): domain Eukaryota; kingdom Metazoa; phylum Chordata; class Mammalia; order Rodentia; family Muridae; genus Mus; species Mus minutoides. The sequence goes on from LR749860.1 coordinate 772,219, forward strand.
AAACTCATACTCTGAAAATGACAAAACATTGCTGAGGACAATCCCAGAGCCCTTTATAAAGAGGAGCATCACATGTTCACGGATTAGAAGATGTAATATTGTTAAGAAGACAATATTGCCCAGATCGGTCCGATCTCAGATCGATTCTAGGGATTAAATTCTAAAAATCCTTCTTACAATCTCAACTAACTTCTTTGCAGCAATTGATAAGTTGGTCCTAAAATTTGAATACTAAAATGCAAGGGATTCAGAACAGCTATGACAATTTTAAAAGTGAAAAAACAAAATTGAGAAGCTCTTACAGTCTGTTTAGATCTTACTATGAAGTTGAGTTACTCAAAGCAGTGGGGTATCCTCGTACGGATAGACTAAGAATGCCTGTGGCTAAAATTCGGAAACTAGGAACACTCTCTTGCTTATATGGCCAACCGATTTTTGAAAAATGGTACCAAAAGATACTCATGCGGTATCCTGTTCAACAAATAGTGCTGGACAACTGGATATCCACAAAATGAGGTTGTTCAACTCTTAGCATATACAAAGTCAACTCCAAAAGGATCAAAGACCTAAATGTCAAGGCAAAAACTATAAAACTCACAGAAGAAAACATGGAGGTAAATCTCTTTGGAAGCTTGGCTTATGCACGGTTTCTTTACAAGTGACATCAAAGCACAAATGACAAGAGAAAAGTAAACAAAGAGGACATCATCAGGATTACAGCCCTTTGTGCTTAGAGGACCACAGGAAAGCTGAAAGGGCAGCCTACAGAATGGGACAGAAATTTGGCAAATCATTTATCGGATAGGGGATTTCCATCTAGAATATGTGAAGATCTACAATTAACAGACAACCCAATTGCAAAGTGAGTGATGGGATTGCATATACAGTTCTCCTAGGAGGATGTACAAGATGAGTGTCGGTCACATGAAAAGATGCCCAACATCATTAGTCATCATCAGCTATTAAAAATGACTGCCAGGGAACCCTTAGATTAGTTTGATCTGAATCCAGTTCAAAGCTTTTCCTCCCCGTTTTTGATCCTCTCAGAGTCCCATGATTTCCTAAACAACAAGCAAAAGTCTAGCTTAAAGACATTAATCTATAAAGGATAACCTGATAGCCATGTAGCAGATCCCAGGATTCTTTCCACCGTTCGCTCTGGTATAATATCCTCTACAGGATGCACTGTTTGTTGAGGCCCTTGAAGCTCTTGTACTTCAGGAGAGCCTCTTCATGGGGTGGAACCTGATGTGCTCTGACCAGATAGGTTCAGAGATGGCTTGGGACCTCAGCTAGGTAAGATCAGGGTAAGTTTCCAGAGCTTGGCTTGGTGCGCTGTCATATACTGGGTGAGAAGGAAGACATAAGTTATGTTCAGTGCAACTACAAGATGTGAACTAAATCTGTCCTGCTGGGGTCAACACCATAGCCAACACATCAGAGGACTTAAGGAACAGGGTCCCAAATCCTAAGGCCTTTCCCAAGAGCTGTCAGTCACATGGATTATTAAGTAATCTGGTGTCCAGGATCATAGCAAAATACTTGAAACTGAATGTCTAGGAGTGTGGAGCGGCCTTCTGATAGGGTCATCATAATGGGTGGCATGGGTGGTGGCCCACATGGAAGACATTACATGACAAGGAACCAGAAATTTAGAGGTGTCTCCCTCTTTGACACCCACTTGAGTTGACTGACTGACTGTGCACACTCAGTATGAACTCCCACCCAGGACAGTGTTCAAGGTGATCTAATTACCTTAGTTAACCTCTTCAGGGACTCACTACTTGCCAGCGCTATCACACTGAAGATCAAGCTCCCAATCCATGTGCTCTCGGGGACAAACTCAAACCTAAGCCCTAGCAGTACTCAGCTAAGAGCAGCCTGGGCACCTGCATTGCTGAAAACTTGCCAGAAAAGCAAACTCTCGGATTCCAACCTAGACGTATGGAGCTACCGTGTGCATTTGAGCGGGGCCCTGGATAGTTAAGACACACCACTGCAGCTCAGTCCCATAGTTTTGGGTTTTCTGATTATCCCAGACTCCCTCCTCTGGTGACTCTCGATCCAGTCCCCTTCTTTTTCACTGTGAATAGCTTCCCTGCCCACCTCTTCTTCCCACTGTCCATTTAGACAACCGTCTGGAGAAACCTCATTTTCTCTGCTGACCTTTTCATCTATCTCTTAAACAACCCACAGATATGTAAGTTGGACCGACTCCAAATGGTTTTTAGAGCAGCAAAGGGGAGTTTTATACTGACTGGCCAAAGACAACTTTACTATTTGTTTATGGTAAGGGTCGGAAGGTTAGCTTTCAGCAAGCCAGCCGATCTCTCTGCAAGTGCTTTCCTACACAGGCCACCAGAGGTGCAGATACTCTGAAATATGTGGGAGCTGGGGGTTCATTGGCTAACTTTATGACTGTGTCTGAGCTCTAGAGGAAATATTTTAGGAGTGGGGTAAGAAAAGATCCCACTCTTCTCATTTATGTAGAGAGCATGGCAATCCCATGTGTAAGCTTGCTCGCTGATCAGGGTAGCACGTGGCACCTGGTATGTGTGGACATGGACCTGGGTCCTAGTTAGCATAAAGCAATGGTGTCCATTTCCAAAGCGAATGCCCACAGTCAGAGCCCACTGAGTATCAGCCCTGAGGAGAATGTCGTGGGGTTTATATTTATTCTGCCTAGCATTAAGGATTTCCTGGAGAGACTGCCTCGGAAATCCGCTCACTCCTCTGACCCTACATCAAGGTGACAATGTGGCCTAGAACAACACTCTCCTGTAGCTTGAGCACTTGGACCCTTCTGCCATCATCAAAAAAAGGCCAGGACAGTCCTAACTGCCTTTCCAACAATCGATGATTCATCTCTGGTTCTCTATGCAAAGTCTCTCAATAGTCCCTAGGCTACAGTCAGAGCCTGGGGGCAGGCCTGCTCTCCCTTACCAACTTGGGATCTAGGACCACTTCTGAGTTCAGAGGCAGGCAGATCTTTGAGTTCTAGGCAGCCTGGTCTATAGAGCAAGTGCCAGGACAACCAGGACTACACAGGGAAACCCTATCTCAAAACAAAAACAAAACCAAAAACAAAACAAAAAAGATGGCCCCCATAGGCTCATGGGTTTGAATGCTTAGTCATCAGGAAGTGGCATTGTTTGAGAGTGATTTGAAGATATGTGGCTGTTAGGTGTGCCCTTGTTGGAGGAAGCGGGTTCCTGGTGGTAGACTGCATGCTAGGCCCTGTTTGCACAATTTTCTCTCCTTCTCTTAACCCAAGGGTCAGGACGTAGCTCTCAGTTACTGTTCCAGAAGCTGCCATGCTCCATGCCCTGATCATACTGGACTAAACCTGTGAAACCGTAAGCAAGCCCCCAATGACGTGTTTTCTTTTACAAGACTTGCCCTGTCATGATGTCTCTTTGCATCATGTAACAGTGACTAAGATAACTGTCAGTGCAACAGATTCGTCAATGGTAACATGTTTATCCTATTACACTAACTTTGATTTTTAGAATAATAAAAAAAAATCTAGATCAGAAATATGAGTCTTTTTTTCAAAGGATTTTGTTGACTTACTAAAAAAAGTAGTTTGTACCATTTGCCAAAAGCGGTGGGAACAGATAGCCACCTTCCCGATTCTTAAGCTGCTGCTTCAATTAAATTGTGTTTATTTCCGTCCTGTGTTTGTGTTATAAAACCAGCTAGCAGGCTGCCAGTGCGCTTGCTCTGGGGGGCTAGTCATCACGGTTATAGTAGAGGAAGAGCACCTGATGGCATTGCAGAAGCAGACTTCATTTCCCTTTGTAATTACAACTGTAAAATAATCTCCCGTACCAGCTTACTACTGAGCCGCAGTCAATTTCTTTTGGTAGCCACAGTGGTTATTATACTAGGATACCATGGCCCCTCATGGTTTTGATGGCTTACCTGAACAGTGCTCTTTGGAGCACGGGACTTGTAATTTATTAAAGAAAGCAAAAACCTAACTAAAAAGAGTAACTGCAATACATAGCATCTGCTCTACCCACCGCAAGAATGCCATAAGAGGTCCCTCTTAGATTGATATGAATAGATTGAAGATTTTTATCATTTGCTGAACAATAACTGAGAATTAAATTTAATCAAAATTAGCACATGACATGGTTAGATTAGACAGCGTCTGGCCCTCACACAATCTATAAAATATTGTCAATTACCTTCCCGCAATCTCTCTTTCATTAAAACAAAAGGCCATCGCCGCAGAAGTCAGTGATTGTAAGCTAAGGGGCAGCAGCTGTTTTCGATTAAAAATTTCCGATCACAGTGACATTTAAAAAAAAATCAAATTCATAGTTTTAGCATGTGTAAGAAGAGCTATTTAAGATAGAACACTCTTCCATACGTCTTAATTGCAATCTAGCGCCCTGTTGAAAAGTGTTTACTGTGAATCTCCTTGAGTCCCAGCTCTGTCTTGCCCTGACTGTATGTGTGTCATAAGGCAAGTTCTTTAGCTGCACTGTTGCTTGATGTCTTCGTCTATGCAATGGTAATAGATCCTACGACACAAGGCGATAGGGAGAATCAGATAAGATATAGATGAACGTAAGACAGGGCCTAGCTCATAGTGAGCCTACCAGCCTACCAGCAGGTGTGTACTGCTAATGTTGTATGTCTTTCACTCATTAAAAACTCGTAGTTGCAGTAATTGGGTCATACGGTACTCAGAAGGATAAGAGCAATTATTGGTGCCTCCTCTTATGTAAGGGAATCTTTAGGCTGCGCACTGGCCCTCTGAAGAGTGTGGCTGGAGGAACAGTGGGAGCGGGGCAGACATCAAGTTCTGACTGTAGAAGGAAGGAGAGAGATGGAAGGGTTGAGGTGGGCCTCCTTCGCCAATAGAGGCCTGAGCCTTGCCAAATGGCAGGTACATATCTCTAGGCCTGGGTTGAAGGGATAAAAAGGGTAGACTACAGTGAGGCAGGAGGTCTGAAGGACCTTGAGTAGAGCAGCACTGTTCTGATGAGCTATGGTCCTTAGCCCAGGCTGCTCCCACCCATGAACACAAGCTGACCCAGGTGTCAGTGTGCCAGGCTCCTGGGTGTCTCCATTATGGAGTGAAGATTGAGAGAAGCTCTATGACACTGAGTGGAGGACGATTGGGGAGTCCTGAGTAGTGAACACTAAACCACTGCTTGATAAATGCTCAGGAAAGTAAGAGACAATGAAAGACCAAGTGCCTAGCTATAGTAATGGTCCATCTACAGTGAAATGCTTACTTCTGGTGTGGTTCCTTTCTTTGCTTCCAACCAGCATATAAGAAAGGAAGGATTTGATGGAAAGGCCCAGGACATCTCAACAGAAGACAAAAGAAGACAGGGAGACAGGAGAACATATCATATCATATCATATCATATCATATCATATCATATCATATCATATCATATCATGAGAACTGGGAGCCTATATCTAAAGCTCTTACTCCAACAAGGCTCAAGTCAAGTCCTCCATTGCAGGGAGGATGAGGATGGGGGTTGGACCAAGTGCCCATTCTTACATGATCAGCATCAACTAGACCCAAAGTGCTCCCAGGGCTGGCAGCTCATCTCTGTGTACTAAGAACAGGGATCATGTCAGTCTGGCTGGTACATCAAGGAGGTGTACCTGTCTCTAATAACACATGGCATTCTAACAGCAGGAGTGTAGAAGACCAGCTCCCGAGCATACTGAAGGGAAGCAAAGCTGAGTCTGACCGTTGGTTGGGAGGCCAAGGAAGCCATCTACTATGACGAGGCACGAGAATACTGAGCAGGGTTGTCGCCATGGTGACTGCTAGCATGGCACTTTGACCCTGGCGCTGCTCTGGGTGTTTTGCCTTCAGGACTGAATGTGCTTATTCCATGCAACAGCCTCTCAGACTGAAACCGTTATGATCCTCTTTTTTTTTTTTTTTTTTTTTTTTTTTTTCAGATGAAGAAAGTGTGGCTAGGTGGTTTGTTCAAGGCCACAGTGAACCTAGCCAGGCTGTGTCTCTAAGTGTTCCAAATGTCACACTTAATGAATGTGGGATGCTGGTAGAGGGATATGATGGCTAATTGTCATACTTCGTAAGTGGATCTAAGGAATAAGAGTTAATGGTGGGTCTAGGAGATGACAATAAAAGTGCCTCCTGCCTAAGCATGTGGACCTGAGTTCAAATCCCTGGTCTAAGCCAGAGATATTGTCATGCCCATGAGTATAACACCAGTGAGTGTTACAGATGCAGAGAAAGGACTCCTGAGGTTTGCTGACTGACAGCCTAGCTAGAAGTTTTCCTGCCTCAAGGATAGAAGGCAGAGAGTGATCGAACAGGACACAGTGTCCTCCTCTCATCTCTGGAGACACACACATGATCACAAATACCTATATGCACTACACTAACTACACTACACACACACACACACACACACACACACACACACACACAGAGCAATTCACATTGATGGGTGGACTGAAGTGACTATTAAGACTTGATGAAGGTATTGAGTGTGCTTCGATGGTCGAGCACTTGACTAGTGTGCACAAGGCCCTGGATTTGATGCCATGACTACATTTAAACAAGTGAATTTGAACTTTTTTTTTTGTTTAACATGACACCATGAAATGACCTTTATCATAGCCAAAGGGCAATGATGGTATGATATATGGGTAAATTCTGTACGTTGCTTGATCTTTTGGTCTTCATGAAAGTAGAAGCTGTTTGTAGGCAGGAACCACCATGGCTAGAGCCTGATAGATGTTCTCTTGGTGGATCTGAACTAAGAGTTTATCCCCACCCATCTCCAGTTGCTACTGTGCAGTCTTTAGCCCCGTAGAAAGGAAGTTTATCGTTCCACGTTCTCTGTCCTCCTGCTTCTGCTGTCTAAGTGTTTCTGCAATGATTTGCCGTCACTGAGGCTGAGATGTGATTCTGCAGAGTCTGACAGATCGTTTTAAAGTTGTTAGTTGCTGAGGAAGCACATTTGTGATGCAAAAGGGAAAAAAAACATCCCCGTGTTTTGTTAAAGTTTTACATCCTTCATGAGTAAGTTTCTATCGGAAACCTTAAAGTTTAAATGATTTGCCCTGTAGATTTATGAAATATCTCAACTAGATGTAACAATTGAAATGTGTTCCATCGTCTTTGGGAGGGAGAAAGAAGAGGGCCCCCTGAATCAAATCTGTAGTTGCTCAAGGTGTATAAACACCTCGCCTTCTGTCAGCATCCTGACCAAATCCATCATTGCATCTCCCCTCACCTTCACAGAGCTGGAAGTAGTCCAGCCTGTCACAGGTAGGAGGTAGGCATTTTTGGCCTCAATCGCCTCTGGCAAGGATAAGACCAGAGCTGTTTCTATAAGGTAAGAGAATCAGGCTATGGGGCTGTTGACAGAGACATCTTCCGAGTTGCCAGGCTACACTCACATGTTGGAGAATGGCTTCCTTCTGCTGAGTGCTTCAGACCTGCAGTCTACTGCAGTCTCTCAGAAGCTCATTAGAAATGCAGGCTCTCAGCTCCTCCCAGGAGCTTCTGAAGCAGCACTTGAACTAAGAACTCCTGGGGACCTTAACATCTGCGAAACATCAGCATCTAGAATTCAGGAGCCCTGAGGGCGGTCTATGGCAGTTGCGGCTTTGCTTCCTGTGTCCGGTACGCTGAGTGGGAATGAACACTGAACCAAATCTCCCAATATCTGTTGTGTGCCCGTTTAGCATCTCACTCAAGTTGCAGTTATGAGCTCCAAGTATGTCCTTTCCACCCTCGCGAGGCGCCCCTATGGGGCTCTGTGGAGTATTGCACAGTTAGAAGGCAGGACCACTTTTCACAAGATGCTGTGGAATGTGGCGGGCTTTCGAAAACCGCCTCACAGCCTTAAGTGGACATGCTCTCTACCTAAACAGCTAGAGGGGTGTCTGGTGTTGGCAGAGCCCTGACACGGGCACCTATGCCTGCCTACTCAGATGCTATTGATGATTTGACAGTAATTCTCAAACCTTTTTATTTCAAGATTTTTTTTTTTTATTTCACTTGCTTAAAAATGACTGAGAATTGTCCAAATTTTATCTAGGTTACAGAATCTTGCTGGCCTGGAACTGGTTAAATATTAGAGGCTGACCTTGAACCCATGGCAATCGTCCCACTTTAGTAGGCTTACAGGTGACTTTAATATTTGTTGAAATAGATCTTAAAATTGAAAAAAAAAGAAGTATCCACCTATAAACATAGAATAATAAGCCTATTTGACATTAAACATAATATTTTATAGAAAATTGCTAATTTCTACAATAAACAGTTGAGAAATATACTAATTTTTATTTTTTTATAAGTCTCTAATGTCTGAGTAAATCCAATGAACTCAATTTTCCTACCTTCCACATTCAATCTATTGCAATATTTGTTTTGGTTGTAGTATACAATGAAAATCTGGTCTTTTAGAGCTATTCATAGTTGTTAAGATAATTATGGTCTTCCGTGATTAGTACACCAAAGTTGAAAAGTAGCCATCCTGAAGTGTTAGTTTCAATGTAAAATCTATGACAATTACTCATTACACTGGTGTTTATCGTCAACTTGACACAAGCTAGGGTCACCTAGGAAGAAGAACCCTTAATTGATCAGATTGACCTTTGAGCAAGTGTGTGGGACATGGTTGCGGTTGCTGATTGATGTGGGAGGATGCAGCCCACTATGGGTGTTACCATCCTTAGGCGGATGGGTCTGGGCTGCATAGAAAATCTAAGTAACCATGAGCCAGAGGGCAAGTCAGTGAGCAGCATCCCTCCATAGCTTCTGCTTTCTTCCGGTTCTGGCTTGAGCTTGGGCCCTGACTTCTTTCAATGATGGAGGATGTATAGGTGTCTCTTTTACTCTGATTAGATCACGTGCCCACACATAATGCTGAAACACCGTGAAGTGATGATTTGAAAAAAACACACATTCAACCTTTTAATATATTTAAGGACTGTATATGCCAAGGCTGTCTCTGTCTCATTAGTCACACAGGTGCTTTTCCTCGAGGCGACTGTCACATTATGCCAGGAGCCCTGTGCACACAGGAAAGGCCATGCCAGGACACATGGAGGTCACAAACATAGGTCTCACCAGAAACAAGTCCTGCTAGCAACTTGATCTTAGGCTTCCAGACTTCAGAACTGTGAAAAGACAAGTTGCCCGCTCAACCACCTGCCTGTGATGTTATGTTATGGCAGCTCCGGATGACAAGACAGCTGCACGTGACATCTGGGAATCGCCTTCCAGCAAGACTCACTCTGCTCACGTGGCCCTACCCTGGGTTGTTTTCATATAAAGTAATGGCTTTTGTCAACAGTCAGCTAAGTTTCCTGACATTGTATCATTTAGGATTTTTTAGGTACAAGGAATATTAAAGCATCGTAAGCTTACAGAAATCCAAGCAGGGGCCAGAGAGCTGGCTCAGCAGGTTGCTTACTGTTTTTATCAAGAACCTGAATTCAGATCCCAGCACCCACATTGGGCAGCTCAGAGCCACCTGTAATTCCAGGGGATCTGATGCCTTCTTCTAGCTTTCACAAGCACCTGCAGACATGTCTGCAAAATACACATATATGATTAAGAACTAAAATAAATCTAGAGAAGAAAGGCAGCCAGAAGTGTCTTAAATGGAAAGAAGGGTGAGGTCATTGTGAGTTGATAAATCAGGCACAGGAACACAAGCTGTTGCTGCTGACCCCATGATGAAGAAGTGGTTATAGAAGTTCAGGCTTCAAAGCAGACTGCAGGACTTCTAGCAAGAGGAAGGTTGTCCTTACAAGGTAGCTTTCTCATGAAATGAGGGGCTTGTTTGAGATTCCTAATCCCTAAATCTTCCACCTCCAACTTCCTCTCAGCCTTCATTAGCCAGGACTGCAACACACCCCCAAGTCTACATTCTTCAGCAAGATGGCTGAAAGGGCCAAGTGTACCTCCCCTGTAAGGGTCTAGGGAGGGTCTAACCTCTGGTGAACAATCTTAAGGAAGAGTAAAGGACTGTTCTGTGCTGTCCCCTGACTTCTGGTATACCTTTGTGATCAGATTATAAAAACCCTGTACTATATAACAGCTGTGCAGTGTGGGCCATTTTAGAGCAGCTGCTGGAAGACGCAGGCTCCTAGACTAAGGCTGTTACTGCTTCCCCAAAGTAGTCCCCAGGTGACACCCTCAAATAGGAAGTTACAAATGTTTTCACAGAAATTGTAGCGGGTGTTCTTCCCCGCTGATACATCTCCCAGGCCACTGTGCTCCCAAGTGTGCTCCTGAGACCATCAGTGACCTCTAACTGCAATATCCATATCATTATGGCTTTTTTTGGTGGGACAACAGGGTGCTATCTTCTTTAAATGAACAAACTCGTAGACTTCAACCAATGACTGACAGGAATCACTATCTAAATACCCAAGTGCACTCAGCCCTTTACTGGACTAATTAGGAGACTTTGTGCCCAGAATTTTAAGGCCTTGGGTACAGCAGCTCCAAAAGGGAAGGCTTGGCCACCATCGCAATAAGTCAATTTAGAGACAAGTATTGATGAAAAGAAGAGAAAGGAGATTTAATCAACACATTGAGAAGAGGAATAAGAAGGGTCCAGTGACCTCAAGCTTGCCTTTGGGCTCTGACAGGAGATTTGGGTTTAAATGAAAGAACTGGGCCAGGCACCAGAAATTTGTGTAATCATGAAGTCTTGACCAAGGCGTTGTCTCATTGATCATGGGGTCATCTCCTGTTCTCCGTTTCGAAGGGTGATCCAAAAAAGTCCTTAAAGGGACAGGCTGGTTTTCAGGAGCAGATCACTGCCATTCCCAGGTACAGCCTCCCAGTCATGGATAAATACTCTCTAATTTAGGGGTGGTCTGTCCTGTAAGGCTCTGCTGTTTCTGGAATGCATAGAGCAGGGAGGCAGGCATCTTTATACTTTGAGCCCTGACAGGGGATGAGATAAGTTAAATAGGCAGTCCTTGAATGGTTGATTTAAACGTCTACAGAGTCAAGCAGGCATCTGATCCCACAAAAAGGAGGCAAACTAAATGGAAGCAGAGACACCAGGCTTCTTCCTTTAGTTACTGTGGGCTCAAGAAAGGAGTCAATGCGCTTTAGCAAAAGCAGCTTTACAAGTGCAGACCCACATCAGTACCAGGTTCCAGCTTACAAGTGCAGACCCACATCAGTACCAGGTTCCAGTTTACAAGTGCAGACCCACATCGGTACCAGGTTCCAGCTTACAAGTGCAGACCCACATCGGTACTAGGTTCCAGACTTGGCCATGGTGGCGTTAAGGCACCTGGTGACTCATACCTTCCCTGCCCATATTTCTTCTCCCCTGCTGGTGTTCCCTGCTTCGCCCAAGGAAATTATTCCTAGCTGAACCTTTGCCACTGGGCCTACTTCTAGGGAAACTGAAACTGAACACAGAATACTCTATGTTATAGAAATCAAAGCAGACTTACAGAAGCCAGGCCAAGTTTCTACAACATCCTGAACCCTGCAGGGAGGAAGGAGAACTCCAGTCAGCCTATGACCGCCTCTCACAGGGGCAGCTGAGGTCAGGGCCAGTTTTGACCTTGATTTTTATGACCCTGAATTACCTCAAAAAAGACTCTCCCAATATTCCTCCAGAAGAGAGGCCCCAGGAAGTCAGATGAAGGTAGGAGAATCCCCAGGGACAAATGCCTTCTGCCTAGGGAGGGCAAATAAATGTAGCACAGGCTGGGCAAGTCAGAAAGCTGAAAGTTATCAAACGAGGGAGGCCCGCAACTCTTGCCGTAGAGATATGAACTGAGGCTGGTGTCTGAGCTGTGGAACAAAGTTGAGAGTGTTAGGCTGGCTTTTGACTAATTAAGTGCAAGGGGGAAAAGTCTAAAGTCAATAGCAGAGTATTGCAAACGCAGAAGGAAGAAAGTCTTTAAAGCCTGGTCATGTGATTTTCTGTTTCCGCGCATTGTTCTTGGTGTCTGAGCCTATTCATTGTCTGGCCTTTTGTGGTGGCTTCCAGTAGCTCCTCGTCCTCTGAACAGTCCCCATGTAGTTTTTCTCCCAGTCCTTTTTAAATACAGTTTTCTTCACAACGCCACTAGGCTAGATCGATATCATTTTCTGTTTCCAGGAAGTATTACCGTGGCAAGAGAGACAGGCAATGCTGTTGGCTCAGACTTTACAGGGAGGGAGAACCCTTTTCTGCCTCTAGACCATGGGCAAGGCACCTCGGGGGTATGCATAGTGCACAAGATAGCACAGGGCCAGTTGCTTCCTATAGGCAATTAAAACTAACAAGTTGGAAGAGATAAATTCTTTATATATATAAAAAGAACACTAACAATGTAGCTTATTAAAATGTTACAATGCCGAATCAATTTTCTCCTTCAAATCCCCTCCCTTCTTCTCTTTATCTATTTCTTCCTTAGACCAACCTCTTCCATCAGAAAGTCGCCACGACCGGGCCAGATTGCGACAGTCCCCTCTCCTCTCTGCATTCTGCAGTACTATGCAGTTCAGCACTCTGTGCCTACTTCTGCAGTTGGCCTCTGGCACATACAAAACCCCGTATGCTCTATTAAAGGAATAAACAAAAATTTGTGACGTTTTGCTCATGTCGGCTTCTGTTTGGGAAATGGAGGGATGAGGTCCAGCTTCAACTGTACATTGGACTAAGCAGCCAAAGCAGCCGGATCCAGCCGGATCCAGGCAGAATGAAGGCAGACCTTGAAGTGACACTGTAGCGCCGCAGTAACAAAGTAACTAAGACCAACCCAGCCATGTCACTCCCTGCACACTGCTGACAAAAACAGTTCTGTCTTTGTGATCCTGCCATCACAGCACTTGCAGATGCTACAACCAACACTAGTGAGTGAACTAGTCAATGCTGCTCAGCATCCAACAGGAAGCTCTATGACAGTATGTGTCCTGGGAGACACAAGCAAGGAAGGAGCAAGCTGCTCTTCAAGGGCAGTTGTCTTGTACGTGCTTACACCTTGTTTCCAGAGCCCAGTTGCATTAAACAGATAGAGCTCTATGCCCTTGGTTCTTAGGAGCTATTTAGCCATTAATTATCCATTCATTCGTGTGTTTGTCGAACAGTATCCCATGTCAGGCCCTCATTGGGCACTAGAGGGATGGAGCATCCAGAACACATCTCTCAGGTTACCAGTGTGCATGCCATCTTCAGATTCTGGTCCTCGGATGATGAGATACACCTTGCTTTCCAGAGCAGCTCTAAGGTCTTTGTTGCTAGTATGAGCTACTTCTGGTGCTCATGTATTCTTCCTGTAGTCCTGGGGCATGCTCAGCTGCCCAGCAGAGAAAGGTAGCAGCATAGGTCACATCTCCACTTTGTCCTCAATTTTCTTATCTGTAATGCAGCTGAGTATACTGGTCACTCAGCAAAGCCAGCCATTCCTAGTTAGATCCTATGGTCATGATTCAGTCATTTCTTAGCTTTCTAAGTGGGTTCTTCCTGCACTACCCTTGGGATCTCTCTGATCCCCTCACACTGAATAAGATAAAGAAGCTATTATGCTTGGTACTTCTCCCACTGAACGCTTCATTATAGCCCAACAGGAAAAAAGTTTCAACTAAATAAATGCTCTCTTTCCTCTCCTTCCCCATCCATCAGTCTTTGTCATCTTGATAGAGAAAACACAGCTTTTAATAGACTATATCGGGACAAACATTTGCATAACTGTTACCTCAGAACTCATAAGTCTGGGTTAATTGGCTGATGGTGCTTAAAATGATTAAGTGATTGTAATTTATATGATTAACCAATTAAACCGTTCTCCAGTGTTTGACTCTTTGGTAGGTAGACACACACATTTCTCCCAGCATGTCAGCGAATACTGAATGATGTAGAATGCTCTTTTCAAGGAGTAACTACTAAAGAACTACGTGGCATAAAAAGAACAGGAGACACAGAGGTGGTTCTCTAAGAATAGTGTGGAGGAAACTAGAGAAATGCTCAGTGGTTACAAGTACCTGTTGCTCTGTCAGAGGACCCAGGTTCGATTCCCAGCATCCGCATGATGGGTCACAACTATCTACAATTCCAGTTCCAGGGGGTCTAATGGCCACTCTCCTTTTTTTTTTTTTTTAAGATTTTTTTATTTATTTATTTATTTTATGCATAAGAGTACATTGTAGCTGTCTTCAGACACACCAGACGAGGGCATCAGATCTCATTACAAATGGTTGTGAGCCACCATGTGATTGCTGGGCCTAGCCAGTTTCCCTTTTAAGATGCCTTCATGATCTGCTTAACACAGACAGCCTCCTGGTGTGTGTAAGTCTCACTGTGAATGTAGAGGGACTTGAAATCCTCATGGCCATTTCCTATATGAGCAGAAAGCGTTTGAATTAAAATCACATTTAAAGTAATTATTCAAGTATACATTTTAAATTAGAATCTCACGCTCAAATTCGTAAATACTACAAACATTTAGGGCATAAAATAAGCAGATTCCGCAAACTAAAGACATGGCTAGTGCAGAATTGGTTTCTTTAAAAACTATGTTTATTTCTGATGCCCACTTCTGACCTTCTTGGACATCAAGCAGATGTGCACATGACACACACGTCACACATGACACACAGGCAAAACACTAAAAAGCATGAAGTAAACAACTAAATAAATCTTTTTAAAAAGAGTGTGAAGGGCAGGTAAGTGGTTCCTTAGAACCATGTTTGTTATTTGTAAGTAGTCCAGATTCCATAAAAGTAAAGGCATGGTTAAGTCTGAGACCTTGGGGCCTGTTGGCTCACGTGAGCCCAGATGTGTTCATTTAGTATTTGTGTTGTATGATCAAGCTCTTTAACCCCCTTTAAACTCCAGATTCTTCTCCTAGGAAATAATAGTCTTCCTTTCCTTTCCTCTTTGGAGTATTATGAAGATCAATTAAGATAATGCATATCATAGTCTCCCAAAGTAAGAGCTATCATTATTGTTGTTATGTTATTATTTCACCACTGACAGCCTCCCTTTTCTATTCCTGATGGTCAGCATGGCGAGAGGAACAAAACAGACAATTATGAGTGCAGTGGTTCATGTGGAGGCAAGGGCAGGGACATCTCTGTGAGTCTGAGGCCAGCCTGGTCTACATAGGGAGTTCCAGGCTAGTTAGGGGTACATAGTAGGACACCATAGTGGAAGGGGAAAAGGGGGGGAAGTGTAGATGTAAATAATTGTAGGGAGCTCAGGTGCTACGTTCTTACTGGGCATGGCTGGCTTGCTGTGGGGAAATCCTTGCAGTGTCTCCTGAGGATACTGGGATTCCAGGCTTCTACAGTCTCAAGGTTAGGAAGGTAAGTGCACTAAGAGGTGAATCCTGTTGCCCACGGTCTCACAATAAGAGGTGACTATGACATCGAGGGCTTCATTACACCACCTTTGTGACTAGTCTGCTGGAGGACATTTCAAGCCATCTAAAGTAAAACACCATGGCCAATGGGACAACAAAAAGAAAGATAAGCTTCCAACTATTCAGAGAAGGCAAATAACTGGGTTGAATTTGCCTAGAGATGCATTTCAGGGACAAGGCAAGTCTAGTAACTGCAATAAGGAAGAGATAACTGGAGTTCCCAGACCAGACTAGGCAGACAGAAAGTAGAAACTAAATGTGGTCTTTGTTAATCTGTCAGGTATAACCAAGTTCAAGGTGACTCCTAATGGGTCCCCCCACCACAGTGAGCCACCGGCAGTCACTTTATTTTACCTGTGCCCCAGACTAAACATACTACTGCCTTCCGGTGACCTCTCCTGAGCTTTTTGGCTACTGGGTGATCTAGCAGGTAGCTAGACAACTGGACTGTTGGATTTCAAGCTATAATTTGTCAGAAAGTGTAAAGACAGACAAGGAATCAATACCCTGCCCTGTGAGGCACAAGCTAACATAGCAAAGGCAGTGACTTGTAGGTGTCTTTCTGAGGCCTATGGTGTTGTTAAACGTGGTGTAATAAAGATAACAAGTGTTTTACTTCCATTTAAAGAATAACGTGAAGGTATCTCAGATACTACTAGGGGTGAGAGGGGCTGGGCTGGGCCGCTACTGACTGCTATAAACCTGGGTGTGAACTGAGCTGGAATTTCCCTGTAGAGCCCAGCACTTCGGTCAGGTTCAGCAGCTCGGTCTGTCCAGTTTCTGGCTCAGTTGCTTCCTTCCCCCACGCCCAATCTCCTTTCTTCCTGACCAGGGACCCACCCACTTTTCCCTTACTCTCTCTTCTCCCATTTCTTGACTATGAATGGTTAATGAGCTAATTTTCCACAGGACAAGCTGTAGTTCAGCAGGGTGAATCTGATCATTCTAAAGTAACCAAGTCATGCACACTGTGGAGGTTGGTCTTGTTAACTTGGGACTGCAATTAAAGTTTCTATTTTCTTTTACCTTAGGTCCTTGGTGCAACACTAGTGACTTTGCATAAGTTCTTGGTTTGGTCTTTGTTTTTTTGTTTTGTTTTTTTTTAATTATTTTTTTCATATTCAATACCTGTTCATAGAAAAAATTTTACAAAATG
>LR749860.1:788825-818584 GCA_902729485.2 Mus minutoides
TCTCTCTCTCTCTCTCTCTCTCTCTCTCTCTCTCTCTCTCTCTCTCTCTCTCTCTCTGTGTGTGTGTGTGTGTGTGTGTGTGTGTGTGTGTGTGTGTGTGTAAAAGAAGAGTCGGATTTGGGAGAAGCTGTTATTCAGAGCCTGAAGAGCTATGTCAAGATATCTGACAAATTCAAATCAAGGCATCTGCATTCCTCCATTTTCAACCTGCAGTTAGGATCTCTCCCTAGCTTGAAGGAAGCCATGCTCTGGCTGTTGTAGGGAAGAAAGAAACCCAGGATGTAGTAGCCCTGGCAGGTCAGAGCTACCTGATGCATGTGTCTCTAACTGTCTACAGATCCAAGGCTCTCCGTGACAGATTCTTCACGCTGAACTTGACCACTGCTCCCTGTAAAGGAGAGAAGAAACCTGCTCATGGTTAAACAGCAGCTCCTGGGGGACTGAGCGTTGAAAGGGGGCAGAGTCTGTCATCAATTTTTCTGACAGGTTATAAAATAATAAAAGATGGGAAAGTTTTAAAACTAATTTTTAGGTATCCGTCTGAAGCCACATCCAGTTGGCCAGCAGGATCAATGAAACGACATTATATAGAAGTGCTGAACTCATACTCTTCTGCTTAATCTATATTTCAAAGGCGAGCCTGGGCTCTTAAATGACCTGCACACAGACGGAGCAGATCCCCAGTTTAAACTTCCCGTTCAGAATCCTGTTTTGCAAAGATTAACCATTTCAAGGGAATGAGGATGAACACATCACATACCTGTGTGGAAGTGGGGGTATGGGTTGGTGAATGAAAACTCAGATACAAGAAATAGATGGAGAGAGAGAACCTATAGGGTTCTCTCACTTAACATTGACTTCCTGGAATGGGCTTTCGGTTTCTATTTTATATATTCTGCTCTACCTGCTGCTTGGGGAAAGCCTGCGAGGCAGCCTTTGTGACCTTCGGATAGTCCCTCAAGGTTGGTGTCAGTCCACTGGAGCTGCTGTAATAAACCGCCACAAACTAAGTTGCATCTCAACAACAGGAGTCTATTCCTCGCAGCATCTCAACAACAGGAGTCTATTCCTCGCAGCTCTAGGGGCAGGAATGTCCAGTACCAAGAGAGTCGTTGTCAGCTAAGGGTGGACCGCATGCCAGCAGCAGATGCCAACAGAAAGTGAACTCAGGGGCATCCTCAGAAGTTCCTTGTCCCACGATGTCACGTCAGAGCTTAAAAAAAATTTTAAAAAAAACTTACTTTTTTATTTTTATATTTTTTTCCTCTTTTTACATTACAGGATATATATATACTCATTCTAGTTTAGTGTTTTTATGTGATTCCTGAGTGTGTGAATGAGTGGGTTGAGTGGGTCTGTGACCCCTGTGCCTTCTCTTAGCCACTTTTACTTTTGTTGGGTTTTTTTTTGTACAATTCTGAGGTATTACTTTTTGCTTTATCTTATCGGATTTCATTATTATTCCTTAGATGCCTATTTGTTTTCTAATGAGAGGCAGAAAGGGGGTAGCTCCAGATGGGAGGGAAAGGAAGGACTGGGTAGGGAGACACCGTAATCAGTTTTATATGTAAGAAAAAAATCTATTTTTAATAAAAGGAAACAATTTTAAAAATGAAAGAGATGTGTCATCTAGTAAGAGCTTAATAACAATCACCAGAGGCCCCTTCTTGCATACATCTTGCTACAAGGAGAAAACGCTGAACTCCGGTCTCTTCTAAGAGCACTGATACCATTCCTGGGGTTCCATCTTCATGCTCGCCCCCTCCAAAGCCCCAGCTCCCAATTCCCTTACACAAGGACAATTTTTAGAACATACATTTACGGGAAGATGACCGTCCTTTCAGTAACTGGAGGAACGGTGGAAATGAGGCGGGGCCTACGTGCAGCTGGGTCGTATCCTAGGAAGAGTCAGAATGTTTTCCGTTTTCCTGGCACCATCCCCAACAGGAAGTCCCACTTGAGGAGCACAGGAATTCAGGAAGTAGCAAAGGCATAAATCACCACTGTTTGTCAGCTGATACCGAAGCAAAGGGGGGCTCTCTGACCTAAGCTAAATTAACACAGGATTCCATCTTAGCATTTCAGAAACGATCGTTTTCTTCCTTCCGAGGCGGGGCCTCCCCGACAGCTTTGTACTTGGCCAAAGCCCCAGTTCTCTCAGAGGGTTCTTCTGTAACTTGCTCAGGATTTCCAGAATTTTAGCCTTCCCCAAGCCTTTCACGCAAGCCCCCTGAGCTCGCCTTGGCTGTCAGAACTGCGCACTCAGGCACAGTGTATAGAGGCTCTGTTGCTTTGATAGCCTCTCGTCGAACGGCCTATGACCCTATAGGACCAAAATCTCCGTGAGAGCAAGGGCAGAATGAGTCCAGCTCATTTTCATCCCTAGATCTCAATGTACAGCCTGGCACTGTGATCATTCAGCCAGCCTCTGGTCCTATTATTTTCTAGCTTCCTGGCTAGAATATAGAGAGCCTTATGGCACACTTGCTTTTCTCCCTCCCCAGGATCCAGAGGAGGACCTGGTCCCCAGTAGGCACCTAACAGACATTTGTTGGGTGTGTGGATGAGTGGGTGGAAGTGTGATCTGGGAGCTATGAGAATATCATTCCAGATGCCATTGATTTTGAAGGAGTTTGAGAGGAATGCTGGCAAACAACAACAACAACAACAACAAACAAAAAAACAAAACAAAAAAAACAAACTTAGTTAAGGAGGAGAAATTGAAGTTGGGCCCTAAAGAATAGCTCAACCAAGAAGACATGGCTGATGGGGGCAGATGGTTGGGGCAAGAGAGACAGGGCCATGGTTGGGATAAACAGACCCAAAGGGGAAGGGATAGTTTGGTTTGTGACAGTGCACCATGGGAGATGAATCTAGACAAGTGGCTTAAAGCCATCGTAAAGGGTCTGAGATACTGTCATGGTCATTTGGATCCTGTTGGAAGGCTGCCGCAGGCTTTTATAGGACAGAGCGTCAGATCTCACCAGAGAAACTGTGCAGAGGATGCACAGACTGCGGAGGGAGACCAGCTAGCAGCAAAGAGGACAAAACTGAGCATCCTGCTATGGCCAAGATGGCTGGAGACCTGCTATGGCCGAGATGGCTGGAGACCGGTGTGGAGGAGCCTAGAGTTTCACTGTGTCATCTTGGGGCATCGCATTGGAGAGATGTTCCATGAGTCTAGTGAGCACAGGCAGGGATGTGCACAGGACAGTGCCCCCAACCCTGAGAAACACCCAACCCCATTCAAGCCATACCAAGCCTAGTGCCCTTATGAGAATGACTAGCAGACCGGAGATAGGCACAGGAAGTGGATTACTGCTTTGCTGATGCCAAGACAGCAATGTTACAATGCTACAAATTTGGAATCCGGGTTGCAAGGCGAGCCCAGGCCCCTTAGCAATGCGTTCTCTCAGCATGAAGGGCTTGGGATCTAGCTAAGTATTTACATAGCCTGTGTGAAGCTCTAGGTTTAACTCCAAACTCCAAATAAATAAACTACAGTAAAACACAGACTCTGAAAGTGACTTCTTTGAGTTATTTAGATGTTTAGACTCTGGAGTTAGAGTGACAGATACCTTAGTGTCTACTGACCTGGTTAAATATGATCTTGCTGTAAATAAATGGTTGTCAACAGGAGGCACTATTAAGTTAAGGAGGGGACACAGGAAAAGTGGCATGGGGAGCTAGTCACACACAAGGCAGCATTCCGGGAAGGCCAGCCCAGTCCCTCCGTCCTTTTATTAACTTTTCCTGTTATTTCTTTCAGTCCTGCTTTTTCTAAGAAGCACTTCCTCAGGTCTTCCCCCAATAGCTCCTTCACAGTGAGGTCACTTCCTATCCGAAACTGAGCCCCACCTCACACACTTCCTCCTCTCCTTTTGTCTGCCAACCCCAGCATGCCCAGAGTTCATGCCTATGTAGAACACGAATCTCTCCCCTATCCAGGCAAGGATCTCTGTTCTGCTCGTTGTAACACCCTCAGCACTTAGAAGGGAACCTGGTACAAAGCAGATACTCAATTAAACCTTTGCCCAGTGAGCGGCTAATTGACTGGAGCCCCAGCTCTCAGGCAGCAGGAGTTGCTGTGACATGCGACATGCTGCCTAAACGTTGCCACTCCCCCCCCCCCATGATTAGCAGATAATGAATGATTCATAAGCAAGCAGAAAGGGGTGAGGGGAAGAAGAAGCAAAAAGAAAGAAAAAAAATCCACACTCTGTTGAGGCTACCTGCACAGGAGGCAAGCCAGGAGGTGGCCTGGCCACCTCCACATTCTCTCCTGTGTGGAGGCAAGACATGCCCAGCAGATGCTGCCTGCTCTCTCTGCACGTTCTTGGGACCACTCTGCGGGGAAGGTGGCTGCTCAGTCCCAGGGTTTCCTTCTATGAGCCCATAAAGCCGTATCAGAACTGCTAGGCTCATAATCAAATTTTAATGACTGTCTGCTTTCCTTCCTAGATGTTTATAGTCCTCTGCACTCTGATTAGGGTTTGGGTCCCACAAGATAGTTAAAAGGCTGCAATTTGCACTGGGTGTTTTATTTTTTTCAGAGTTAAGTGAGTGAGGAAATGTCCTTTTGATCTTCCCATGGTGGAGAAGGGCTGTTTGTGTTTTTAAGGTCCTTACCAATTACGTGTGCTGGATGCAGGGCCCAGTCTGAGGCTGGCCTTCTGGGTGGTTCTAAAGACCTTCAGGTTTTGTTTTGTTTTGTTTCTTTCTCCTTCTGTCTGTCTACACCCCAGGTGCTGAAGGGACAGAGGAAAGCTAGCAGAAAAAGGCGTTTGAAGGAAAAGGGACCGGTTGTTATAGAGTCCAGCCTCTGATCACTGTGCCAAGAGAGCGGAAGACATTTTGTTGGGGGATCCATTGCTTCATAGGAAGGTGTGGCAGAATTTAACATCTCACAGTGCATTTATCACTATTCTCCTCAGAGTGAAAAAAAAAACCACCTCACAGAAGAACCTTGAAGGGGGAAGAATTGAGTTTTAAAAAATATTTATTCTTTATTATCTTTATGTGTAAGTCTGTGTACACAGGAATGCAGATGCAGTTTGGGGTTGTACATGAAGTTGCGAGTCACCTGACATGAGGGTTGGGAATTAAACTTGAGTTCTTCTGGAGGGAAAGTGCATGCTCTCAGCCCCTGAGCGCTCTCTCTGGACAGGGAGGCTTGGTTTGGGCTCTACAGGACACAGATCATCATGGTGAAGAAGGCATGGAGACTGCCGTTGCAGGGCAGTCAGGAATCACCCCCCACCCCATGTAAGTTCTACCTCTATGGTCTGTCAGCTAGCTAGGCCCCAGGTCTGGAAGGTTCTACAACCTTCCCAAACAGTGCCACCAGCTGCGGAGCAAATGTGTTTCCAAATGTATGGTTTTGAGGGACATTTCACGAGCAAATGATTGCAGACTGACTTTGATTTCTGGACCTTCTGCCGGGCTGCACTTGAAGCAGACCCAGTGACCGGGGGTCCCTGCCGCCACCCCCACCCTATCGTCTGCTGAGTGTGAGAGGAGCAAGGATCTAGGGACAGAAGGGACAGACCACAGGAATCACACTCACTGCCTCCAGGGCTCCCACTCGTGTCAGGACTGAGCTAAGATGGCCGTGCTGGCTGGGTGATGTCCTTGTGGCACAGACACATTACCCCACCAGCGTCCCAAGGAAGCCACATACAATAGCAGTTCATTATCTTAATTAAGCTTATTGCAAGAGCAATCATCATTGCCGTCAGTATCAATCATCAGCCATTTTTTTTTTTTCTGACGGTGGCCTTAAGTGATGACAGTCTGTGTTGACAATAAATAATCATGCTTCTGGCTTGAATCGACACTTCATTGGACTTCAGGAGGCTGCATCTGAATACTCCTGGGCTTGCTGTGTAAAGAACTATCTGTCTATGACAAAACCTGGGTATAGAGGATATTTGGTTTTTTTGTTTCCCAAATGGATAACTTCATAATATTTGCAAAATTCATCCTTTAGTAGATGACAGGCACAGACTCCAAACCGTATTTAGAAAGAAGGATAGATGCTTTGCTCAGGCCTGGAGCACTGGAGCCGTTCCCAGCCTTCCTAAGTCTGGATGCATTGAGTTATGGCTCTTTCTTCCCCAATGGACACCGGGAATGAAGTTGTTTTGATTGCAAAATGGCTGGTGGCGCTTTCGAGTTTCCAGGTGGAGGCAGGAAGAAAGGGGCCTGAAGCTGCCCCACCTCTTTTACCCCTGGCATCTGCCTCGTCGTCATCGTTGGGAAGTCCGTGAGTTTGAATAATGCTCATCTAGAAGAACCCTGGGCCCTTATTATTCCTGTGACTGCATCTTCCCTGCTTAAAGCACTCCCCGATCTCAACCATTTGTGCTACAAATAATTTTAATTGAGCCAAGAAACCCTTGACATTTTAGAAATTACCTTCTATTTATAAGACTTTAAGAAGGAACCTTCCTGTCAGGCCTGACCTCTGTGTGATTTGTCTCTCTTACTGTCCTCCCGACTCGAACGGGCGCACTCACGCACACACACACACACATGAGTACACACTCACACTCGCTCTCACATGCACTAGCACACTCATACCTACACCCATGTGTACTCACATGCACTTTCTGTTCAGGTTTTAAAGTTTTGACTGAACTAAATTTATTCCTAATTTAATTTTGTAGTAGCAAATAAAAACCTGGTCGGATATGTCCACAAAATTCCACTCCCACTGAGACACAGCCCAGCCTCTTTGACTCTCGCCTCAGTCTGCGCATCTGAAGTCTGTGCTCAGGATCGGGTAGTTCTGGATCAAGGATTACACGGCTGCCTTTCGGAGTTGAAACTCAAGAGTCTGTGACATCTGCCTCTTGGTGCGCTCCTGGTGGTTTCTGCACAGTGAAAAGACAGATTTTTTTTTTCTTGTAAATATCATCTTTTCTGCTGGCATAAGGCGCTTGACTTTGACAGGAATAATTAAATGCCGTGCCTTTTTCTTCCCGCTTTTCTATCCATTGTCCCTGATCTTCAAAATAACTCATTCACCAAGTATTTATGGACCGTGTGCTGTGTGCCGGGCCAGATACTATTCGGGTTGCTTGGGATTAGTCTGTGAGATAAAGCATAACAGAAACAAACAGAAACAGCTCGGAGGGCTTGCCTCAAAGGGAAGACACATAACAAGGAGCAAACAGTGTGCTCGGCACTAAATGCTGCCTTTAACTGTGATGCACCACAAAGCCAAATTAGGCATGGAAGGGGAGGGGAGAGCATCGGCATGAAAATCTCTCTCTGGCTGCTAAGGTGGGTGTGTGAAAGGGGTGGGGGTGCAGAGTTATGAACAATCATCCAGAGAGAAAGAACAGCAAGTGTACATTGCCCCACTCCCCAGGTGGGAACGAAGAACACGGAACCAAACTGGAGTGAGCGAGGCTGGAGGTGGTGGGAGGAGGGTCTTCAAGGTTAGGGAGGACCAGGAAGGCTCGGATGGGGACTTGCCTTTCCTTCTGAGTGAGCTGTGGGCTCTGGTGTGACCCTCCGCCCCCCTCGGCTAGGGTGTGACAGTGTGTTGTTAGGTTAGGAGCAGAGAAAAAAAGCAGCAGAGAGCCTGGTGAGGAGGGAGGATGGGAGGAGGGGGATGGCGGGGATGTACAGGTGAGGTGTCTGCACAGCTGCTGTGCAGGGGAGGTGGTGGTGCAAAGCTCTTGGTTTAGGGAAATTAAAAAAAAATAATGATGACAAGGGTGGCTTTCACGGCTACATTGACCCTCCCGGAGTGATGGTTAACATTTTCTTTGCTGTTTATTATTGAACCAATAAAGTCTGTGAACAATAATAATAATAATAATGATAATAATGATGATGAAAGTGTTATTTAGCCCCATTTTAAGGTGAGAAAACTCAGAATAACTGACTTTCTAAAGAACCCAGAGCAAGTGCGATCCCAGGTTGAGTTCCAAACCAAACAAAGCTCTTAGCGGGTGCAGCACTACAGTACCATGTGGACAATTGTCGTGGACTACCGCCCCGGTATCCACCTTGGAACGTCTGCTTGGAGGCTTGATCATGTTCTCATTAACATAATAAATAAGGAATCAGGGAGAACAAGGGCGCACAAGTCCCCTGGAAGCCCTGACAACTAATGCTACCTGACAAGTAGCAGGTTGGAGCCTAATGAATAGCTGAGAGGAGTGAGGGAGGAGGAGGAGGAGGAGGGATGTGGGCTTCCAGGGAGGAGGGAGCTCATTAGTGGGCCTGTTGCTTGGATGGCTCACAGCATCTTTCTAGCAGACCCCTGCACAGCTGGGTATCTTTCCAGAAATACTCTTATTGTTGTTCTGAGGCCTTTGGGTGTGTGTGTGTGTGTGTGTGTGTGTATGTGTGTGTGTGTGTGTTGTGGTATGTTCCAGCTGAATGAATCGTCCTGTGACATTTAGTACAGTCAAAGTGTTTCTCAAACACCATACCACTAGTTCTCAAACATTTTCATCAACCCAGAAGGAAACCCATATATGTCATTTTCTTCTCTCTCTGTCTCCTGAAAATAACCAAGCTACTCTCTGTCCCTATGGATTGATCTTTTCTGGACATTTTGTACCAATGAAACCACACACGTGACCTTTTCAAGTCTGACCTCTCCTACCTAGCATAATGTTTTCAAGTGACACTTGTGTTGTAACACATGTCATACTTTGTTTCTCTTTGTTGCTAAATAATATTCTACTGGCTCTGTTTAGTCATGCTCGATGGGCCTTTTGATCTCTCCAGCTCTTGCTTATCATGAGCACTGCTACCCTAAGCATGCGTGCATGCGTACCTGCCTCTGTTAAAATTCTTGTTTTTCATTCTTTCGAGTCTTCAGAGCAGTGGGATTCCCGAGGGAGATGTAATTTTATGTTTCACTTCTTTTCGAGAAACTGGCAACCTGTTTACCACAGACAATGCATTTATATTCCACCCATGAATAAAGATCACAATTTCTTCATGTCCTCTAATGCTTGCTCCCTGCCACCACCACCGCCACCCTTGGATTTTTTTTTTCCTTAAGCATCCTTCCTTGCTCATGGATGCTCTAGTCCGTATGGAATAACTCATTGCTTTGCTTTGATCTGCGTTTAACTAAAGGCTGAGCTCTTGAGCACCTTCCAGTGTCTATTGGCCGTCAGTCTACGTCCTCTGAATAAATACACGACAAAGCACCTCCTCTTGGTTCTGCTGCTTTCTGTTGTTATTGCTGTGTCTGGGGTAGCATTTTGCCACATATGCCCCCTAGCCTTAAGCTCCTTATGTAGCCCAGGCTGCCTTTGAACTCACAGCGACACACTAGCCTCAGCCTCTTAAGTGAGATGTGCGTTACCAAGCCCAGATGCCCACTTTTAAACCAGGTTTTTGTTGAGCTGTGGGAGTCTTTTACAGCTGTCCAGATGTCAGATGCTCATCATTTGGGCGATTTCCAACATTTTCCCAATATTCTCTTTTCGTTCCCTGGATTATGCCCTTGAAAGCCCAGATATTTTAACACTGATGCACCTCAGCTCACCCATTTTTCATCTTGTTGTGTCCTCTATAGCCTGTGACTCATTAACAGCAGAGGAAATGGTTGCATCACTTACAAAGGCACAGGGGATTTTTGTTATCTTGAACCAACATCTAAGGAGGGCATGGCACTGCCCAAGCTCAGAGAGTATAAAGCTATAGACCTTAAATTTTTTTGCTGTAACTGTCACCATGATAGATGCCAGAGTGTTAGCCAGAGAGACCCAAATCTAAATCCTTAGATTTGCTCCCAAATCTAAGGAGCAAAATAAGAATGAGGAAGCAGGAAAGCTGGACAGGCCAGGGCTCTGGTTCCATGTGTGGCTTCTGCCTTGTGGTGTGACATGATTATTGTACCAAGGCATCCATGTGCCAAACCTCCAGAAGAGAAAGGAGACTGTTGTCTTTCTTTTCTTCCTGCCCCAAAATTTGTGCCCATCACTCCTGCTTGCCTCGAAGTGGCCAGGACTTAATCAAATGATGACATCCAGAGGAGACTTAAGAACGTGCTCTTCCCACTCCACGGCAGCAGTGCTCTATAGCAGTTCTGATGCTTCAGGGGCAGAAAGTATATACTGGGGGACAAAAAAGGTCTCATTTCTGCCCCCAGAATCCCAATCTTCTTATTCCCAGAAGTGATCTGAGTGCCATTGCTCCAGCCAGAAGGGACAGAGGAACTCCAGTTCACCCTGAAGCTTCTTCCATCAAATGATGCTCTAAATTTCTCATCAGACAGGCTGCTCGGGGAAGGAGTCTAAAGCTGGGTGTGAACATGCAGGAAACTGATCAAGTAAGCCTAGGGAAAGGGGAGAAAGAGGACGTTACTAAGGCTGGGAGGGGGATGCTGTTGGTAGAGTACTCGCCGAGCATGCATGAAGCTCAGATTCAGTCCCCAGCACCAAATAAAACAAGGCATGGCAGTGCATGCCTTCAATCCAGGGGTGTAGAGGCAGAGGGGCCAGAAGTTTAAAGTCGTCCTCAGTTATATAATGCCAGGCAGTAAAGCACACTATTGCTTACCCCCCTCCCCCACTAAGTTGATAGGTGTTTAATGACAATGACAGGTTTCTTATCTAGGGACCAATATTGCCTTGATCCTAGCTCGATAAACCTCACACTACTCCCGAGAGAAATGGGAACAAGGATAAGATAAAGATAAGATAGGAGAGAGACTGCTTTATAACCCCAAAAGAGATAGGCAAACACTAAATATGTTTACAGTATAAACCAACTGTTTAAGTGTTGGACCAATGTAAGAAATGTAAGATGAGAAAGAGAAAGAGATTCAAGATGGTTATCAGATCATCACTGTTGGAAAGGGTTAGAGTCCATGACCGTCACGGCAGCAGAGAGCACAGCAGTAGGCAGTCAGCATGGCACTGGAGCAGTAGCGGAGAGTTTGCTTGTGACCCAAAAGCACAGGGCAGAGAGAGAGAGAGAGAGAGAGAGAGAGAGAGAGAGAGAGAGAGAGAGAGAGAGAGAGAGAGCTGGGAACAGTGCGGATGCCCAGGTCAGTAAATCCTTCCCAAACAGTTAAACCCTGGACCAAGTGTTCACTGATCGGAGCAGATAGCACCCATTCTTATTCAAAGCATGACCTGACTTCTCTCTTTTGTTACAAACACAGTTTTCCAACGTGCTTATTCACCTTTTCACAAAGGTGTTATACTCTCCTATGCTAAGAAAGGGTTTGGGGGGTTGTTTGTTTGTTTGTTTGGGGGGGAGCAGGCATGGTGGTGTACATCTTTAATCTCAGAATTCAAAAGGCAGAGGTAGGTGGACCCAGATGTGTTCAATACCATCCTAGTCTTCAAAATAAGTTGCAAGACATCCAGGGCTATGTCTATGGCATGGAGGGGAAGAGGAGGCTGGGAGAGTGGGAGGGAGAAGGAGAAGGAGAGGGAGAAAGGGAGAAAGAGAGAAAGGGAGGAAGAGAGAAAGGTTCTTTTTTTTGTTACTGACAGTAATCAAGGCTCATTTATTAATTTCCAGGCAAAAAGACTTGAAGTTCTTGGTAGTTTCAAGATGTGAAAATTGTTGGACATAAAGTGCACACCTTTAATTTCAGCACTTGGGAAGCAGAGGCAGGTGGATCTCTGTGAGTTCAAGGCTATCTTGATCTTGACTATCAAGACTATCAGTCTACATAATGAGTTGCAGGGCAGGCAGGGCTACATGGAGAGACAACAGCAACAAAAGATGTTAAAAAATGTAAAGAGCTAAGAACACGGGCACAGGGAATGCAGCTCCTACCCAAATCACAGCAACTTAGGAAACACTTCCTTCCGATCTAGGGATTGACTTTTGGCACCATGTTGCCTCTTCTGAAATTCCAGGATATGTTTTTAATCTATCTTCTTGGCAATTTTGGTTCACTGTATGTGAAATGCCAGGCAGCCATGAGTGATAATATTTACCTCTAATCCCAGCACTTGGGAAGCTGAGGCAGGAGGATTGAGAGTTCCAGGCCAGCCAGCTACATAGTGAGACCTTGCCACTCACCATCATCTTACACACACAGGGGGGTTGGGAAGGGAGAGGCGGGGGGGGGGGAAGCAGGAGAAACGGGGGTAGCTTGAGGAGCAGGCTAAGAAATGTAGCCTGTAACCCAGCAGGAGGACTGCAAGTTGAAGGTGCACCCCCTCTCAAAATAGAGTCAGAAAGAAAGCTGAGGACATATCTGTCTTGGTGCCCTGCATTTGATTCCTAGAACAACAACAAAAAGTAAGTTCAGCAAGAAGGAGAGACTCCTGCGTCTAAAGCCTTCTTTGACAGGAAACTGAGGGAGGTGGCTCATGAAGGTGGCCGAGTGAGCAACTTGTCCTACAGGCTCCCAGATGATGAATATACGGCAGCCATTCTCAGCTATCAACAGAAAAAAATATATATATTCCCGTGCTGGTGGAGTTCATCTGTAGAAATCTACAGCGGCCGGTGATCACCTCTGTATATGAGGGGAGCTGAGGACAGAGTCTTAGCTCTTCTCTAATGCATGCAAATACTCAAGTCTCCAGACAGCGAAGCAAGATCAACAGAGCCACCGGAGTCCACCAAATGCAATGATCTTGGTTGACACACAAACTTCACAGTCCTGGGAGCTGAAGACCACAGCCAGAGCTAGAGCTGTGTTCAGCTGGGAGGCCCTGTGGTGATTGCTCATGTCAGCCTAAGGATGAAACTGTGTGTTAGGGCTGGAGAGACGGCTCAGTCCTGGTTGCTCTTCCACAGATCCAGGGTTTAATTCTCAGCACCCATGGGGGGACTCACAACCATCTGTAACCCCAGCGGGTACCTGGTACCATTCTCTGGCTTCCTTGGGTACTTCATGAACATGGTACACAGACATATAGGCAAACATCCATACATATGCATGCACACACACACATGCATGCACTCGCAGTAAATTTTTTAAAACAAAAATAAGTCTTGATAATGAGAAAATATGTTTGGTTGGTTTTTTGGTGTGTGTGTACATGTGCACATGTGTGTGTGCATGCATGCTAGAGATGAGTTCCAGGGCCTTAAACTGTGTAGACAAGTGCTCTGTCACTGAGCCCCAACCCAGCTCACAGAAATACATTTTTATCTTACAACCTGAAAGGGGCTTTACCACCAACCCTCAAAGGATTCTAGGACCCAGTTGGAAAATATTTTCAGCCTGATTCAGACCATTATTCTAGGGCAGCCCTAAGTTGAGAAGTTGACAGGGAACTTTTATCGTTGCTAAGGGGAAATCAGGAGCAAGCTTGTATCCAGTCTCCTGTGGAGGGCTCTTAAGTTCCCAGCTAGTTAGTCTATGCCACCCCTCCACACACACCCGCCCCCCTGTGCTCCTGAGTGTATGTGCCAGCTAGGATGCCTCCTCCAGTGCAAAATCCCTCTTGTTTTGTTATAGGGCAGCAGGAATTTGTTCTGTGGTGATAGTTTTGTCACTGGAATTGAACACTCCTGTCATGCAGCCAAGCCTAGCTATGTCTTCCATGACAGTCAATGACATATTGTCAAGATGCCTCTCAGCACCATCACCCTTATATTTATTAAAGGGAGAGTTTAAGCCATGCAGCTCTTATTAAAACCCTCGGCAGTCTAGTTGCTTTGAAAATTTAGCGGTTAGCTAATATAAAAGTCATAAAAGATTTGGGCTTCTGGAGACTTCCATAAACATTGAATTTCAGGTGCCCTGAGATACAATTTCTTTGATCTTTGGTTGCCCTGGTAAATCATTTATTGGGGCAGCCTTTTAAAACAGGACCCTCTCAACTCTCCCACAAGATGTATAAAATAATGTTCTCTGCCCACAGCCACCAACTCCAGTTCTTACTGGGTTCCCTGATTACAAACCGATAGGGTAGTTAGCTTATTTTTTCTACCAGTTCTTCTTATTCTCAGAAATCCACCAAAGAGGACTGGTCAGAGAGATGACTTAGCAAGTGACGGTACTTGCCACCAAGCCTGGTGACCTGAGATTGAGCCTGGTAGCCCACATAGTGGAAGAGAAGGAATTATCTTCTGACCTCCCTGAGCCTTCTTCTCTCTCTCTCTCTCTCTCTCTCTCTCTCTCTCTCTCTCTCTCTCTCTCTCCTTCTCTCTCTCTACACACACACACACACACACACACACACACTCACATGAATGAATGAATGAATGAATGAATGAATGAATGAACTCACAGAAGAGACCATGGTAATTTGGCACACAAAGCAAACTGATGTTGCCTGCAGGCTCCTGCTCATGTGCTGTATTAAGATGATGTCAGCAGTTTGTGGGGTTTTAAAGACTCAGATATTTATAACTACCAGAGATCTAAGTTTTATTAGGTCAAACTCCAAGTCATTCAGGCCACGCCGTTCTCTCATTTTCTATTTTCCTTTCCCTCTTTCCCCAACTAGCTCACCATAAAGATTCTGTTTCCACAACTTTTAGGGGAATCAAGTGGAGAGGGAAGCGTCCTCATCTGTTGACCCACCCTAACTCCTGTCTGACTCCCTGGCACATTCTCCTACCTCTGCCCTTCCTGAAGACTTCAGAGAACTCAAAAGTCACTCCTAGACTTGGGGTGCAGCTCTGAGAAAGAGTGGTTGCCTAGCACTCCTGAAGCCCTGACTTGAATAATCACCACACCAAGAAAGGATTTGAGAATTTCTGAGTTATTAAAAAATGGGTCATAGCACTTATAAGTGTTCAGGACCACATGGAAAAGAGGTTTGTAGGGAAGAAATCTCAAAGGTTTAAAATATGGCAGTCTTACAAGTCTTCATCATCATTGTTATTGTCAAGACCAAAAGTGCCAGTTTTCTGATTGAAAAAACAAAAACATAAACAAAAGCAAAAACCGGACAAAGATTTTTGGAAAGAAAGGCCCCCATGGCCAAATGCTTAAGTAAAAATTCACATCTCAAGATTAGAGAAAGAAAACTATTCTCCAACTTGTAAATGTTGGTGAAGAAAAGCCTCCTCTAAGTAAGACCAGGAGCCATGAAACAAGAACATATGTTTGATTATATGTAGATAAAGTTCAACACAAAAAGCTATGCAAACTAAACTGGACACCCCCCCAAAAAAAACCTCAGGAAGAGACACCATCCTCTAGAACTGTGGAGGAAATGCACCCTATATAAGACAAAGGATTAATTTCTCTAAAATTTAAAAAACTCCTACTGGTCAACAGGGTAGGAAAATAGAGAAAGCAAACAATCAGGTTGTTGATGGCAGGATAAACACAGTGCAAATAACGACCCTGTGTCTCAGCAATGCCGGGACCTCCAGGAGCTGGATGCTTGTGTCTCCCACAACCCATGCAGATTGCCCTCCCCACCCCACATGATGCCATCTGGGTTTGAGGCTTTAGGGAGGTGATTAGGATTAAATAAAAGTGATACGGTGGGCAGGCCTGAGACACATCAGGGTTCTTTTAATGAGAGACACCAGAGAGAGCATGTTCCCCACCACCACCACCACCACCACCACCACCAACACACACACACACACATACACACACAAACACACACACACACCTGGAGGAGAAACCATCTGCATGCCACGAAGAGGCTCCCACCAGAACCTGACTATGCTGGAGCCTAGACCTGAGGCTTCAGCCTCCAGAACTGTAGGGGAAATGCACCCTTGTTCATTAGCCACAAGGGCTATGACGTTTGTTACAACATCCCTAGCAGACTAATACAGCTTGTTCATCCAAATGTTCAATGACCCTCAGTGTTGGGAAGTGTGGCAAGTGGCCTCAGGCTCCACTCACTTTGGTAAGCTTGTGGCAACAACTTCTAGACTGAGCACATGATCGGACACAGCAGTTTCTACTTCCAAGACTTTAGAGTGTGTATCTACTTATATGCATATAACAATGTATCCACAAAGGACAACTAATGATCCTTGGATAGGAAACCAATGATGATGGAAAGAAGAGTAAATAAATGTCCTGACAGGGAATGGCCGCAGCCCTTGCAAAGACAATGTGTTTGGTCTGAAACAATGGTGAATATCCCAAGGCTTGCTGTGTGGCCCATTACATTTGCCTGTTTCTTGGAAATTTTTCATGATAAAAGTTAGGCAATGAAAGAGAATGTATGATGTTATGAAAATCGAATGAGACAGATTAAATGAGCAAACAAAATAATTCAACAGTGATTATTCCATTATTCAGAGTTTTTTGATCCTTAAGACACCCTTACCTAAATTCAACCTCTACTTAACATTGTTTTATTATAAGTTGTTCTGTAGTCAATATCTCTATTCATTATATTTTGGGCACATTTCTCATTTTATTTCAGAAAGAAAAACCATAGATGCAAGCTTGATCTTATTATTATCAACATCGGTCTGTACACATATATTAATTTTTTTTTCTTCTGGAGATATTTTTCAATGTATAGTTTATAGAATTTCTACAATTCCACAAACACTTATTCTGGGTCCAAACTATTAAAAATTTCTGAGGAGTACTAGCAAGATGGCTTAGTAAAATGTTTGGGATGATACTTGCTGCCCAAACTCCACAAAGTTATCCTCTGACTTGAGCACGTTCTGTGGCATGAGCTCCCACACCATATACAACAATAGTAAATGAAATAAATAAAAACCCAAGGGATCTTATGAAACCTTATGAGAATTCCCCACAGGGAAATCAGAACACTTCTCTTAATCCACTTTTTGAGTCTTACCATCCTTCAGGCCCCATACAGAGGACTGGGTACCACCATCCTCCGGGCCTTGTGCATGATTACTTGTTCAGTGTGATTTTTTATTTATTATTATTATTTTTTTAAAGATTTATTTTATTTTATTATATGTAAGTACACTGTAGCTGTCCTCAGACATTCCAGAAGAGGGAGCCAGATCTCGTTACAGATGGTTGTGAGCCACCATGTGGTTGCTGGGATTTGAACTTATCACCTTCGGAAGAGCAGTCGGGTGCTCCTACCCGCTGAGCCATCTCACCATTATTATTATTATTTAAGCTAACCATTCTGGACTTCTAAGACCCCTACTACTATTTAAAAAAAATTTTTTTAACAAAAGAAAAAAAAAAAAAAACAACTGGATGAAGTGGCAACCTTAAACACATCCAGCCTCCCTCTTAGAAATGTGGGCATCTTAATCAGTGGTTAGCATTTTAGCACCAGGGTAAATGGTCCCTGTGGCTTTCTGCTGGAACAACGAACATGAAGATCTAGAGAACCGGCCAAGCTCTTCTGTCTAATTGGTAGGAAAGTGGGGTTTCAGCCAGGACACTGTGATTGCTGGGCCAAACCCAGACTGGGCTAGACTGAGAATGTGCAGAGTCCCAGGACATCAGGGATAAGTGGGAAAGGGAGAGAGAGAGAGAGAGATTCTGGGTCCTTTCAGGATACTTCAGCTTTTGTTTCCCTGAGTTTGCTAAAGGGCCATTGTTCAGGGCAGTGTCCATCTGTCACTTAATGTCACCTTGTTCTTAGAACTTAGCTCTGGGACCAGGCCTTTCTTCTAAGTACTTGGTAAGCTTTCTTTCTCGGTAAAAAGATTTCAGACTTCCAGCATCTCTAGTATGTTGAGAGCCTAAGTTTCTGTAGTCCCAGACCAGCCTGTGCTTTGCTCAGAAGAATATCTTGTTTTGATTAAGGAATTGGGAGAGGGTGAGTGTCCCTGGAAGGAAGAAGGAGAAAGAGGACAGGAGAGGAGTCCGGATGACTGTACTAAGTCATTTGAAGTCAAATTCCTTCTCTTGCGAGAAGACTAAAGTCGGCCAGAGTATAAGTTCCAGGGGTTGAAAGTTGGTGAACCTGGACTGGGCTGAGTGGTAGACACATAAAGAAGATGGCTGGGAGCACGGGATGGTCCCGGTACATCATGGTTTTGAGGATATATTTGCTACTTAGCTTGAGGCTTAGATGTAGAAGGGGCTGGTGAACACTGGGAGGCCATTGGAATGGAGCTGGGTATGTCCACTAAACAATTGTATGGAAGGTGGCACCATTTGCTGGTTAGAGATAGCAGGGGTAAGAGTATGGGAGTGGGGAGGAGAGAGAATTGAGAATCATTCTGTGGCTAGACCACCCTTGAAATGCCCACTATGAAGCCTTATGGGATGCCAAGGGGACCATTAATAGAGAAGTTGCAGCTCAGAGGGATGAAGGATGGGAAACTTGTTTGTGAGTCAGCCATGAGAATGAGGGGGATCACAGAGGAAGGTGCCAGAACAGAAAGGATGGCCTGGGATGGAGGCTTCATGGGCTCTGACATAAGAATATAAGGAGAGACAGAGAAAGTGTCATTAGAGAAAGGGCAGCTGAGAAGTGTCATGGCGGGGACGGAGGGGGATGAGACATGCTTCCATCTTAACTCTATGATTTTATGTACACATGCGCACCTCCCAGAAGGCTCACACGTGTCTGCACACGGTCTGCACATGGTCTGTAGTGAACATGGTTACAGAATCCAATGCATCTGGGCTTCGAAACCCTTTTTAAAATTACATTTTACACATCAGTAAATTTGTAATTCAGGAACAGCTTTCTTGGGGTTATTTATAACGTGGAGTTGCAGAAGGATTTGTCAGGAAATCCTATGAATGTTATTTATCTGGCTGCTCGGCTTTATTGACTGCTACATTTCACATCCTTCAGTTCTTTTTGGCAGAGGAGTAAATAACACTGCTATTAACCTCTAACATTGGTGTAAAAATAGGCAGTTATTAAGGGGTAAATATTACTTTGATGATTATTGCTCAGCCTGCTTTCTCTGGGAGAGGTAATAAATAAGGCCTCTCGTGGGGTCCACAAAGTCCCCAGTTTTGTGGTGGAAGCTGGCCGTTCCTGCAGCCATGGCTGTAATTTGGAGCCTTGTGGAGCTGATGGAAGATGTTCAGTAGGCCACTGCTCATTTCTGGAGGAAATCAAGGCAGCACAGGTGCCCCACGCCTGTGTGTGAGGCGCTGACGGTGAGAACTTTCTAACAAGTGGATTAGAAAGGGCTGTGGAGAGGGGGAGCGAGGCCTCTGGATTTCGAGCCAGGCCAGGAGCAGGTGGGTATGTAGACATGAGGGTGGGTGCCTTCCTTAATTTTTATTATTGTGGTCAAAATACCTGACAGAAACAACTTAGAGGAGAAAAGGTTTGTTTTAGTTCATGGTTTCTCTTGGAGGGTCAAAGGTTACTGGCAGTGTCCCTACAGCTGTGGAAGCCATGACTCTGGTCCTCCACAGAGCTCCTCCTGTCTCCGTGCACTCCTGGTTTTCTCAGACTGTTTCTGCTCTTTGAGGCTGTGGTTCTCACTATCTCTGGTGAGGCAATCCCTCAGATGACCTCCTGCTAAGAATACACATGGAGGGACCCATGGCTCCGGCTGCATAAGTAGCAGAGGATGGCCTTATCTGACATCAATGGGAGGGGAGGCCCTTGGTCCTGTGGAAGCTTGATGCGCCAGCATAGCGGGATGCTAGGGTGTGAGGCAGGAGTGGGTGGGCAGGTGGGGGAACCCCCTCATAGAGGCAGGGGGAGGGGAGATGGGATAGGGGCTTTGCTGAGGAGAAATCGGGAAGGGGCGGTAACATTTCAAATGTAAATAAATAAAATAACCAATTTTAAAAAGAGAAGAAAAGATGCATGTCTTTCAATAAAAATTCTGATAAAGTAAAAAAAAAAAACTTTAAAAAAAGAAAGAAAAGAGAGAGGGAAATGCAGAGTTCAGTAGGGATCCACCTACTGCATCAGAAGTTTCGCTTCCCAAGACCCTCTAGTGAGTCTGCACACTCAAGTCTGAGATGCATTGTTCTCTAACGGTGACTCTCAACTTCAGGCTCCCATCAGGATAAGCTAGGGAGCTTTGAAAATGCCAGCGGCTTTAGTCTTGTTCCCATAGGTTCTGAGACCGCCTGGGGGCTTGGGGGGTATTTTGTTTTGTTTTGTTTTTTAATTTCCCATTTGATTTCAATGGGAAGCCAGGCAAGAGCTGTAGAAAGAGTTTAGGATTAAACGCATGCCAATGGCCTTTTGCCAGGTACCTGCAGTGGGTACCTCTTGGCCTTTGGATGCACGCTCCACTACCTGTTCATGTACCTATTTTCAGTGTGCTGGATACATTCAAGTGACAGGCTGGCATTTATGATCACAATGGCAGGTGCATTCTGGCGTATGCAGAAGAAATATTTCTGAAAAGTAATCTATGGTGACATGCTTGTGACTTTTTTGAATCATATTTTCACATGGAGAAAAAAATTCTATATATTCTATATCGTCTGTATATATATATATATATATATATATATATATATATATACACACACACACACATTGGTTTATATATATTATATATTATAAATATATTATATATAAATATAATATATAATAAATATAATATATTTAACAAATATTAAATAATGTATATTTATTTATATTTAAATATTATATATACATATATAAGTATAAATATATAATAATTATAAATATGTATATACTATATAAATAAATATATATCGTGGCCACCGCCACACCCCCTGAGCTTACTGATTGGCTAGGCTGGCCAGCCAATGAGCTTCAAGGACCTGCCTTGCTTTCCTGACCCTACCCCAGTGCCGGGTTTATAGACTTGCATTGCTTTTAACCTGGCTACTGGGGGCCAGCACTCAGTTCTCCTGTTTCTGTGGGCAAACATTTTACCCACTGCGCCATAACACTTGTAGCCTCGCCCCGCACACACATACTATTTTTTTTAGATTAAATTTTCATATATTGGGCCAGTTTGACATGGTTATTTGACATCTCGGATGTATCATATTTCTAAACGTTGTCACCTGACTAAGCAAGGAATTCTCATTCTAACTTGAAACCAAAGTAACTTTTAATCTATCCTTAAGCAGCTTCAAAGAAGGTACACATATAGCGATTACCTAGGTGAATCCACATGCGATAGACAGGATTTGTGGCCATAAATTCTATCTGGCCAAGATTTCTTCTGACATACCAGGCAGAAAGGGTCAGCGCTCAGTAGCCACGTTAGGGCAGTGCTGGGATTGTGGTCAAAACTTTATTTTACACAAATTCAATATCGTGGTAAAGTTAGGGCTTTGAATACCATTAACAAAATCGGTTTCTGAGATGAGAGAAAGAAGGGAGAGACTAAAAAAATGAAGAGGGCAGAGCAGAAGGGAGGAGGGAGGGAGGGAGGGAGGGAGGGAAGGAGGGAGGGAAAGGGGAAGAGGAAGGGAGGTAAAGGGGAAAGAGAGCAAGGGAAGGGGGAATTTTCCTAGACATTTTTGCCCAGAGAAACCAAGTGCTGAACAGCAACAACAACAACAACAACACAAAAACAAAGCAGAACAAACAAACAAACAAAAAAACCCGAGGATGAAAACAGCACGGAAGGATAAGAAGACTGACTTTCCCCCTCTAAATAGCTGATATAATATATCCCCAGATGATGTTTCCCACAAAGAATCTGCTTTTATTGGGCTGTGGAAAGGAGGAAGGAGGGCAGGTCATCACAACCTTCTGGCTTGGCTGATGGAATTTCAAAACATAAGAAAGGACAGCTTCCCGGTGGGAAAAGAAAAGACACGCTAGCTTTGTGTTTTCCCTTCAGTTCTCATTCAATCGCTGGTCTCTTTCTCAGTGATCATTTTAAAATGCAGTTGGTGAATGGCACATTTTCATACTTCAGATGTAACTTTGACTCTGTCTGAAAGTAAGACCTTCCTACTAAGCAATGGTCGGCTTCTGGTGTTTCTTCTCCCATCTGCAAAGGGGATGGAAGGTCAGCCACTTCTGGGAATCAGGTTCCAGTGAGCTAAAGATACGCTGAAAGAAAGATCTAGTGAGCTTTCTAAACAGCTATGTTTATGTTCGATGAGACACTTGACAAGACGGAATGTGGGTCCACAGAGTACTCCAGTACTCCCTGAAGAACCATTTTCACTCAGGTATGGGAGGGTACTGGAGTGGACATTTCTCTCTCAGTGAAACGTGCTTATGCGTTTCTCCAATCCATTCTGAAGCATTCATCTTGTCAATATACAAATCCTATGCCATCAGATTCCCTTTTAGGCCGTGGGCCTCTTTTGTCCTACATAAACTTTCTGGTTTTCTTCTTTAACTCCAGCTTCATCCTTGAACTGTCTCCTTACCAGCATTCCTGCTTCATTGACCAGGTTTCTTTCTTTCTCTCCTTCCCCCCTCCTCCTCTCTCCTTCTCTCTTTCTCCCTCTTTTTCCCTTCCCTCCCAAGATTTACTTAGTTTTAAGGGGTGTGTGTGTGTGTGTGTGTGTGTGTGTGTGTACAGATGCCATCAGACAACAGAGGTATTCATTCGATCCCCTGTCGCTGGAATCACCGGTTGTGAAGAAGCCGCTGTGGATGCTGGGAATGCAGCCAGCTGTCAGTGTGTGCCCCTCACAGGGCCTTCTTCCAGCCTCTGACCTGTTTTGTAGACACCCTGCTCTCCTTGTCTCAGCCCCCTCCTCCTAAGGCTCAATCTGTGCTCCTTCTTTGCAGAAAGCTGGCTTCTTGCTTTACTCTGATTTGTCTACGATGTGTTTCCTAAAATGTGCGCATGCTGAAGGTTTGATTCCCGTCGTATAACCATTGAGGTGTGACTAGATTAGAGGGCGCTAACTTTATCAGTCCACTCACGAGCATATGCTGAGTGAAATGTTAGGAGACTGGGCCTGGCCGGAAGAGATGGGTCACAGGTCTCGGAGTGGAGTTTCAGGGTTTGTTCTTCCCTGGCCTTGTCCTGTGCCCTCTCTGCTTCCTGGCTGCTCTGAAGTGAGCAGCCTCTTCCCTCATTGATTCTCTAAAGCCCCCATCATGAAGCTCAGCCTGATATCAGAAGCAACCATTGTGAGCTGAAATTCTGACTTGAAACCCATCTCTCCTCCTTAAAAGTACGCTTCACGTCCTTTCCTCTTAGTGAGAAGTCTGGCAGCCCAGGCATCTCCATTCCGTGCACACACATCATCTTACACTGTTTACGATACTTGAAGCCCATGGTTGAGTTCGCCCCGGCAGCTGTTCCATGGATGTTTTGATCACCAGCTGGTAAGCTTCTTACAGATCTCAAGTCTCTGCTTCAGCAATATGAACCTAGCACACTATGTGACACGTACTCAATGAATGTGGGTCTGTTGTTCCTGAGTGAGTGGGGGAATACAATGGCGTTTAATGCGGTGCTGCCCTTCAGCCATACTCCACCCGGCTCGAACAGTGGTTCATCTCCCTTGACCCTCAGCGTGTCTCTGTGAGGCCCTGGCATTGTGTGCTCAGATGTAAAAATGAAACAAGATGGAAATGACAACAACAAACCCTTCCTTTACCAGTATCCCCCAGAGCAGAGCATGCTGTGGGGAAGATTCACGGGAACATTAGTGCTCGTTCCAGAGGATACAAACAGCTTTAGAAAGAACCGTGGAGAGAGAAGGGCTTTGGGGAGAAAGCTGTGAAGGGGAGGGATATAAGAAAAATCAAGCACAGAATGAACGAGGGGCACAGCATCCCTGGCTCTGTGCTGAAGCTGAGTCCCTGCCTAGCCCCTGGACAGGGAGAGGGTCCTGAACTCTGACCAGCATCACAGGGACCCATGGGAGCCTCATCCCTTAGCACAGCCCGAGCCCAAAGCCATGTTTAGAGGACAGTTGCAGGACAGGTGGGCTCCTAGTGCCAGGAACAAAGACCTGCGGTGCAGGGGAAGAAAGAAGGAAATGCTGCAGATACTTTGACCTGCAAAGAAGGGACCGAGAACCATAAATGAAACAAATTTATTTGGCTAAAAGGCCAAGCATGGCATAAATGTTAAGAGACCATTTGTTTTTCCATCTCACAAAATGAGAGTCACTAAATTTGCACGGTGGATGCTTTATTGTACTCTAAAAATTCTGAATTCCATAGGCTCTTCCCCTCTTGTTCCAAAAAAAGCTATTCTAAAAGCTCACATTAGAATATTTTATAACTCTTCCATCCCTCCTGAACATCTGTGAACTGGAAAGAATATAGTATATTACAGAAACAATCCATTTAAAGAAAAACAATTAAAATGAAAACTGCTTCCATTTCTCCAGCATAAAAACTCTAACTCTTTCACTTTGCAGTTTTATTACCTCCCTGACATGATACAGTCACAGCTTCACTTACACACAATGTTAATTTCGCTCATATTCTACTTAATCTTCAAAGCATTGCAGAATAACAGTTTTCTTCAGTAATTTATCATTTACTGTGTTGAGGCAATGTGTTTAGAGGCTGGTTTTTTTTTTTAAGCTTGCATTTATCTCAATCCTGAAAATGTGCTCTGAATGCTATTAAAATATATCATTTATACACTTTCACATTTAACTGTATTAACTATACCTTAACTAGACATTTATTAAGAGCAGCATATTTATTCCCCATTCAGGACTGTTTAAATCTGTGGAGTCAGCGCTATGGAAATGAGCAATTTTTGCCAGCCTTACACTATGTAATAGGTTCAACTGTGCAGAAACCCATGTTCTATTGTAGTGGGGCACAATCACATATCTTCTGTGAGGTTTCCCAAACTGTTTTCTGGTATAGGACTTCAGCTCCCTAAAGATACCAGTGATATGTCTCTAAAGAAGTTCATGATATATTTCACTCACTCATTCATTCATTCATTCGTTCATTCACCAAGCACACTCTGTACGCAGAGATGAAAGCATGCGCCTGTGTGGCTCTTGGTAGCTTTCCTTTGGTGTTACTAATGAAAGCATGAATTCCCTTTGTTAATTTCTTTTTTAAAAAAACTTTATTATTTTAAAAACTTGAAAATAAATTAAAACCATCACATTTCATTTTATTATATCAAAATATAGCATATGGACATGACTTAGAAAGACAAACCTTACAGAGCTTCAATGGAAACTGCCACACTGCCCCATTTCATACCCTTACTCCCCATTCTGAAGGCCACTGTCAACTTTTAGCCTTTATTTATACCTGGAAACAACACATTTCTGCTGCCCTGATTGGAGCTAGAGACTAATGCACGTTAATGAAGCGAGCTCTCTCTCCAGTCTTCTGAATTTTGAGACAGGTTCTAAGTAAGTTGGTCCAGGCTGTTTTTAAACTCACTCGGTAGCCCAAGTAAGTTTTGAACTTGTGATCCTCCTGCTTTGGCTCCCCATTAATGAAATTACAAGCTGTCCCACCAAGCCCAAGTTTGATGCTATTTTTTTTTTTTAAAAAATCATTTTTAGAGAAACTCCATAAACTCTGAATTATATTCTCTCCTATATCTTCCTTCTCCTCTTCTTTTCCCTCCCTTTCCCCACATAGAAAATACTCTCCCTTTCTTATCATCCTCCTTAGCTGCTCAATATGATTTCATGATGAATAAATAAATATTATTCACAGCAAATCCACAAAGACTATAATTCCATTCCATTCCATTTCTTTTCTTTCTTTCTTTCTTTCTTTTTTTTTTTTGAAACAAAGTTTTATGTATCTTAGGCTGGGATCAAACTCACAGTGCAGTAGAGGGTGACCTTGAATTTCTGATCCTTTTGCTCTATCTCCTGAGTGCTGAGATGTTAGATATAAACCGCCATGCCCATTTTATGAGATCTGCAGATCAAGCCACGTTTCATGTGTATTAAGTAACTGAGTTGCTTCCTCAGGCCATTTTCTCTCTCTCTCTCTCTTCCTCTTTCTCTCTCTCTTTCTTCCTCTTTCTCTCCCTCTCTCTCCCTCTCCTTCTCTCCCTCTCCTTCTCTCTCTCTCCTCCTCTCTCCCTCCCTTCCTTCCTCCCTCCCTTCCTTCATCTTCTTTCTTTTTTTTTTTTTTAAAATATGGTCTTTTGTTTTTTCTGGGGTTGGTAATTGCTTTGATTTCCATTTTTGTAAATAGTTGAACTACAAATCATCAAATAGGATTATAGGAGTTCCTTTCAGCATCCTCAAATACATCAAAATATGTGCCTGCTGCTGCTGCTGCTTCAGGACATCAATATTAGACTCTGTCTTCCCACCACTGTCTTAGGGTGTTACTGCTGTGAACAGACACCAGGATCAAGGTAACTCTTATAAGGACAACATTTAATTGAGGCTGGCTTAAAGGTTCAAAGGGTCAGTCCATTATCATCAAGGTGGGAGCATGGCAGTGCCCAGGCAGATGTGGAGCTGGAAGAGCTGAGAGTTCTACATCTTCATGTAAAGGAAGCCAGGAGCAGACTGGCTTTCATGTGGCTAGGAGGAGGGTCTCAAAACCCACCCCCACAGTGAAACACTTATTCCTACAAGCCCATACCTTCTCCAACAAGGCCACATCTCTTCATAGTGCCATTCCTGGGCCAAGTGTATTCAAACCACCACAGTCTGTCTGACTGGCTGTTCCTCATCTGTTCAGTGATTTGTCAGGCCAAGACCTCCTCTCTTACTACTTGGAATTTTCTTTTACCACGCTGCTTCCTCAATTGTGGGCATTTTCTTTCTAAATTTCTCCTCTGGTCTGCTGGAGGATGTATCAGATATTCTGTAGGGGTCACCACAACATGAAGAACTGTATTTAAGTGTCACAGCATTAGGAAGGTCGAGAACCACTGCGATAAAGGTTCTGGCAGCTTCTCAGAAATTGTTTCTGAAGGGAACACGTGTATTCTGTTGACTGTATTTAGTTTGAAGTATAATACCTTTTTTTAAAAAATAAATAATTTAGTCCTGTAAATATATATGATTAGTTATTCTTCTGGAGGAACTCAGAGGAACAGAGAATGAAAATACCTGCATGGAGGAGTGGGGCAGAAGCAGAAGGAGTCAGGGAGAAGGGATGAGGGACCAAAGGATCAAGGGAGGAGGGATGACTGACAGAAAGAGCACAGA
The DNA here is from genome assembly GCA_902729485.2 of Mus minutoides. Lineage (NCBI taxonomy): Eukaryota > Metazoa > Chordata > Mammalia > Rodentia > Muridae > Mus > Mus minutoides. The sequence goes on from LR749860.1 coordinate 815,659, forward strand.
AGGAGGGATGAGGGTCAGAAGGAACATGGGAGAAAAGAGGAGGGACAGAAAGAGCAAGGGAGAAGGCATGAAGGACAGAAGGCGAAAGGGAGAAGGGAGGAGAAACAGAAGGAGAAAGGAGGAGGGACAGAAGGAACACGGGAGATGGGATGAGGAACAGAAGGAGGGAGGGAGAAACAGAAGGATAAAAGGAGGAGGAAGGAGGGACAGAAGGAAAAAAGAAGGAGGGAGGAGGGACAGGAGCAAGGGAGAAGAGAGGAGGGGAGAAGGAGAAAGGGAGAAAGGGAAGAGGGTCAGAAGGAGTACAGGAGAAGGGATGAGGGACAAATAGAGGAGCTACAGCTACTTGTACAATGGCTCCTACACAGGGAAGTAAAACTGTCTTCTTGGATGAGCCATTGCTCATTCACATTTAAATCACTTTAGAAAGGGAATTAGAGCCAGGCAGTGGTGGTGACACCTTGCATCCCAGCACTCAGGAGGCAAAGGCAGGCAGACCTTTGTAAGTTTGTGGTCAGCCTGGTCTACAGAGTTGGTTCCAAGACAGACAGAGAGGGCTATGCAAAAGAAACCCTGTCTTAACCTCCAACCCCTCCCCGCCAAATGTTATGAGGTCATCTAAATATTTATGCTTACTTTTTCCTGCTCCTTGCTTATTTTTGAAGATATTTATTATATATTATTTGTATTTGTGTGTATGAGTGTATGTGTGTGTTTGTGTGTGTGTGTGTGTGTGTGTGTGCACACGCCATAGTGCATATATGGAGATCAAAGAGTGATTTTCTTAAGTCATCTCTTTCCTTCCATTTGTAGGCAGGTCCTGGGAACCCAACACAGATCATCCAGCTTGTATGGCAAGTGCCTCTACCCGCTGAGCCATCTCATGGGCCCTGATTATATCCTTCTTATTATAACCCTCTATCTTTTCTCTTGTATAGGAAGAGCTTATAAATATGGGTTAAACAAGTAAAATGGAGACTCCTGGCCCATTAGTCTATGTTTATACAGCAAGAAAAAAGCAAAACAAGCAAAAAACCCAAGGCCTATTACCCCTGACCAAGGGTAATCCTGTAAACTTTTTAGCTATTTACAGCTCTCACTCTGCGCTCACACACACACACACACACACACACAGAGTCCCTGAGTCGAGGCCCCTCTCATGACAGCTACTCAACCACAAAGTTGACCAGCACCTCAAATAACCTTCTAACCTTGCACCAACCTTCTAACATTACCTAGTTAGACAAGCCACCCGACGTTTGTCTGTGTTAAGTATTTTCTCAGGCCATGAAGAAGTCCAGGTTCAGAGCAAGACTCCCCCTCACTTCAGCATCCTCTCGCTGCCTCATATATCTGCAGTAGAGACAATTCAGTCAGATTGAAAAAATAATCAGGGCCAAGCAGGTGGCTGTCAGGTCAAGAGAAAGATTTACCAACCTGCAGTAGAGACCAGTCCTTGGAACAGGTGTGATCCGAACGAGGTTTTCTTGGATGTCTCTCTGAACATATATATCACTACGTAATCCATACAGAGCTGTTTCAACGGACAGAGCTCTTACCTGTAATAATTTTCTTTGAACTCATATGCTCTAAGAAATGCCAATAAACTCAGTTGAAGTAATTTCTCACCCACAGCACATGCATTTGTCCTGGTGAGCCTTAGAGCTTATGAACAATTGAAGAACACCCTGCCAAGTCCACACAGGGCAGTCATTACATGCAAAATGGACGCTGGAAAAAGAAAACATTTGACCCTTGCATTGATTGAACTTTCCTTCAAAGTGCCCTTCAGGGAGAACTGAGCTGGTTGCCAGGAAACAGATTTCTTTCTGGAATCAATTCTTTGCCATCCTAAGTGACTGCGAGTTTGTCACTTTCTCAACTTACAGTGACAAGCACTCTCCCTCTCAGAATTCTTCCTCAATTAAGGTCCAGACATTCGGGATGCATCTGTACAGAGCGGTGGGCACGTGAAGCGATGATTCTTTTAAATTGTACATTTTAATAAAGCTATTGAAGTATCATCACATTGTTTAAAAGATATTGAGTGATAGCAATTGAATTCCCCAAAAAGTGTCATTCATACTCCTTCTCTGCGTGGACCCTTGCTTGCTGTTAGGATGGAAACCCGTTGTGATGTGTTTTGAGGGGGTCCGAAGTATTGGGACAAGCTTGGGAGGCGTGGGCCACTGTGATGGAGGGCCGATGTGTCTGTCCTTGACATCTTCACTTGCAAAATGAGGGTCCTAGGGGAGGAGATCTCGCTCTTTCTATGTAATTGTGGGTCACTTCTTTCTGGTCCCCCAAAGCCTGCAACAGCCTAGCAAGGAAACGGGGGAACAAACAGGTAAGCCAATATAGAAATACCAGCTTTACGCTCTAAGTGCCACGAAGAGCCAAATTAATGGTGGCCATGAGTATTCACAACAGGGCGGTGATGCTGGTGGTGTGGAGGTGAAGGGACATGGGGGTGCATTGACAGCAGGAAGTCATGGGAACAAGTTCTGGTAACCTGATTTTTTTCCTCTTTCTTTTTTTTTCTTTCTTTTGTTCTTTATTTCCATCAAGGTGCCAAAATATATTGTTGAAAGTTGACAAGTTAAGAAGAACTTCCAGTGTGTCATTGAAAGTTACTGAGAATGTCATGAGAACAACAACAACAACAATAAAAAAACAGAATAGCAACCTTAGCAACTAGGAGAAAGTGTATTCCCTCAGTACCATCTGTAAAGAAAGAAAGCTATATAGCCAAAGATAAAAAACAAAAGTGAAGAGCCCAATGTAGAAACCAAAGTGAGAAACCAAAACAAAGATTAAAATTTTTCATTAGTGAATTCAAATGGGAAAACTCTTATTTCAAAGAAAGATAATCAGTTGGATAAAAATAATCATAAAAGCAGAACTGGATGTGGTGGTCGGTCACACC
>LR749860.1:818684-888491 GCA_902729485.2 Mus minutoides
ATATATATATATATATATATATATATATATATATATATATATATATATATATATATATATCAGTTAAAGAAAAATTCAAGACATAAAACTACCTAAAGCAAAGATGAATGCTTACTAATAATAAGCATACAGTTAGGTAAGGTTTTTGTTCTTATTTCCATTTGTTTGACTGTTTGGTTGAGAGGTTTTTTTGTTTTTTTTTATTTTGTTTTTTTTTAGACAGATTCCCACTTGTTGGCTTGGATGTCCTGGAAAACTACACAGAGCAGACTGACCTTGGGCACTGCCTCCTCAGTGCCGGGATTCAAGGCTTATGCTACCCCAGCTCAGCTCACTTGTTTTGTTTCTTTCTCTGAATGATCTGGCTATGTAGGCCAGGCTGGCCTCCATCTCAAGGTCCTCCTGAGTGCTTACCAGCTGGGTGTGCACCACCATGCCCCACTCAATGTAGTATCTCTTCATCAGGCAAGTAGCTTTGCTTTGAGATGCATTCTAAAATGCAGTACATTACAAGGACAAACGATGGAAGACAGTCGTGAGAAATTTGCCATCACTTTCTCCAAACTATGACAGATCAAGCATAGAGAAAAATAAACATTAAGCCAAGTCTGAATCACTAAATAAGGGAACTACGGAAGATCTCTTAGTCAAAATCAAGACCGGATGTTCAGTACCTTATTTTAGTAATGTTCTAGAAGTTCTAACAGTGACAACTGAATAGGAAAAGGAAATGAAAACACAAAGAGAGTGGATAATAAAATTATTTGCAGATTGTACAAAAAGATAATCAATATAAAATTATTAGAGTCAGTGAATGAATGCAGAAAATCAATGGGTATGAAAATAAAATAGGAAACAAATGGAAAATAAAACAAAAAATACAAATACTAAGACACCGAGATAGGATAGCTGAATGGCTCAGCCAGCAAGAGCATTTCCACCGCAAGCCTGGTGGCCAACATTGGATCTCCAGACCCACATGAAAAAGCCCAAAGCCAGTGGGCTGTGACTTGTCTATGCCCACACTCCTCTGCAAGGTAGAGGGCAGAAAAAGGAGAACACCCTGCAGGCTCAGGGGCCAGTTAGCCTGGAGTACATACCCCAGAAGAAACAAGAGATACTGCTTCAACAAGGTGGAAAGTGAGAACTAACTCCTGTAAGTTGTCACCTGACACAGCAGGTCTAAACAGGTCCACATCCCCTTGTCCTATTTAGCATCTTTCTCCCCTACCTTTGGACGGTCGACTAGAAGCAGGGTTGAAGCACTTGAGAACCCTTATTAAAGTAGGTTTTGAAATATCTAAGCCTGCAAAGAACTTGCAGAAATATAAGGGAAAGTTAGACCGCCAGTAGAGAAATGGTTTTAAAGAATGTAAACAGAGTTTGGGGCTCCTGAGACTCCCTCTGCTTTGTAGATGGTCTCTCTGTCTCTGTCTCTATCTCTGTCTCTTCCTCTGTGTGTGTGTGTGTGTGTGTGTGTGTGTGTGTGTTTCATCATTCTTAATAAAAGTCTTTGGGGCAGGGAGATTATAAACAAACTTCAAAGAATGCAAATGATAGTAAGATATAAAACAGTGTTTAATGATACCCATCAAGACAGAAGGCTGATTTATAGATCCATATTTGCAATATTTTTAGTTACTGGGCAAAAATTGAAAGGGCTGCCCTCACACAGACACTGACACACAGGGAAGCAGCGGCACTTTGGCTTTTTGTTTTGTTGAGGGTTTGGGCTTGGGGCTAAGACCCACTAAAGCCCGAGGGTCTCAAACTCAAACTCTAATCTCACCTCACCTGTCACCCAGGCTAGGACTACAGGTGTGGGTCATCACACCCCACTTAGTACCAGCAGTTTTGTATGTTATTTAAGGGGTAAAAACTGGTTCAACCTCTATAATGCAATTTGCCAAAATCAAGATTATTCAAACTTTTGGTCCAGCAATTCAAGTTTTAGAAAAATCTTAAGATAATTGCTGTGATGGTTTGTATATTCTTGGACCAGAGAGTGGCACCATTTGGAGGTGTGGCCTTGTTGGAATAGGTGTGACCTGGTTGGAGTAGGTGTGTCACTGTGGGTGTGGGCTTAAGACTCTCACCCCAGTTGCCTGAAAGTCAGACTTCCACTAGCAGCCTTTGGATGAAGACGTAGAACACTCAGCTCTGCCTGCGCCATGACAGCCTGGATGCTGCCATGCTCCCACCTTGATGATAATGGACTAAACCTCTGAACCTGTAAGCTAGCCCCAATTAAATGTTGTTTTTTATAAGACTTGCTTTGGTCATGGTGTCTGTTCACAGCAGTAAAACCCTAACTAAGACAATTGCCAAAATAATCAAGATCCCAACACTGTGCAGAAATACCAAACTCTGCAGCCAAGAGACTCCAGAGGATGGGCTCAGCAAGCTGTGCTGTGCCCGTATAAAGAAGACTCCAGAGGATGCTGTGCCCGTATAAAGAAGACTCCAGAGGATGGGCTCAGCAAGCTGTGCTGTGCCTGTATAAAGAAGACTCCAGAGGATGCTGTGCCCGTATAAAGAAGACTCCAGAGGATGGGCTCAGCAAGCTGTGCTGTGCCTGTATAAAGAAGACTCCAGAGGATGGGCTCAGCAAGCTGTGCTGTGCCCATATAAAGAAGGGATGGGTGTGCTGGAGTGAAGATGCCCAAGGTGTGGTGCTAAAGTGTGTGTGCATGTGCACACCCATGTGCAGTGTATGTGCTATACTAACATATAGAAAATTTCAAGAAGTGCGTAAACACTTCCTGTCAGGGGTTCAGCATAGGAAAGTAGCCCAAGGCCTTTACACGTGTGTGTGTGTGTGTGTGTGTGTGTGTGTGTGTGTGTGTGTGTGTGCGCGCACACACACACACTTACTGTGTTAGTTTCAAGTATTATTTCAAGTTTACTGAATTTTTTTAACTCATTTTCTATTTGTTTTGTGGTATTGATTGTGGTACTCATATGCTGGCCAAGTGTTTTACTACTAACCTACATCCCAGCTCCTTAAATCAATCTATCTATCTATCGATCTATCTATCTATCTATCTATCTATCTATCTATCTATCTATCTATCTATCTATCTTCCTTCCTTCCTTCCTTCCTTCTTCCTCCCTTCCTTCTTTCTTCCTCCTTCTGTTTGTTTGTCTTATTTGGTTTTTGTTTCCTTCCTTTGGAGGGACAGGGTCCTGCATTGGTCCTCAGCCTCCAGAAAGCTGGGATCACTTTTATGTCCCACCATGCCTGACTTTAAGTGTTACTTTTCAAGTGTTGAAATGAAGAGAGAGAGAAAAAAAAATCAAGAGTGATTTTTCTGTAGGAGATAAAGAGTCTGAAGATCTGTCCTCCCTGGAGTTTGAAGGTCTGTCCTCCCCGAACAGAAGCTAGTCATTCTCAGTTTCCTCAGAAGAGATCTTTTCAAAATGAAATAATATTTAACCACACATCTTCTCTTGTACATAATTAACAGTCACATGAATGTTGGGAGTGATAGCACATGCCTGTAATCCCAGCACGTGGGCACTTTCAATGTGGAGGAGGAAGGATCAGTAGTTCAAGGTTAATCTCAGATACATAGTAAGATTGAGACCAGCATCAACTACATGATACCCTTATTGTAAAAATAATAGTAATAATAAACAAACAAACAAACAAATAAGATTAATTTGAACAAGCACATAAACAAAATCTTGAGCTTTTAAAAGTTGATAATTCTCTTATGCAGTGCTTTACCTGTAGGATAAAAAAAACAAAAAAGAAAGACTCCTTTCATGGATGAATGACACAGAACACTTAATAGTTGGGGAAGTATATTGAGAGTAAACAAGCTAAGACAGAGCAGACAATAAGTCATCAGAGTCACTGCTGTTTCCTCTGCTGCAAAGCATTCTCCATCACTCGTCTCTAGGTCAATGTTTCTCAAAGTGTGGTCCCTGGCCAGAAATACCAGCATCGCCTGGACATTCATTACTGATGCAAGGAGACCAGGTTCTGGCATTGGGATCTAAGAGGTGGCTCAGTGTTTAAAATCACTTGCTGCTCTTGTAGAGGGCTCAGGTTCCCAGTACCCACATGACAGCTCACGCCATCTGTCACTTTAGGTTTAGGGGATCTGAACCGAAGGTACCAGGCATGTATGTGTTGAACAGATAGACATGCAGGCAAACACTCATGTGCGTAAAATAAAATTATTCAAAAAGAAAAAGGAAAGAAATCAGACCCTACTACAGCATGAGGTGTGGGGTAGAAATATGCCTTAGCAAGCTCTCAGAGGTGTTCCAAGATGCTCAGCTTTGAGAACCTTTGTTTTAGTGTTCTAGGGATTGCCGCCAACAGGAGACGCGTCAGCTCTGCCTGCTAATTTAATACCTGCCTCCTCTCAGGGAGGCATAACAGACAGGATTGGTTACCTCACTGAAGGTTCACTACCCCAGCTCTCCTACCCAGTGTCACACTCTATCTGCATATTGGAAGTATTCCTGCCATGCCAAATACATGCCAGCTCACAGTTAAAGACTAGGACTTTAGGGGTCAAACCCCTCCTGTTAGGAGGAATGCCACCTTCAACAAACCCCTGGTGAACAAGGTCCCTGCCAGTCTGAAAATTACGCTCCCTATCCCCGGCCCAGGGAAGGAGGTGGCATCTCAGAAAGGAAAGAAGAGAATCCCAGAACCCTGAGAGAGGCTGATCCACCCAATTCTGGACCTCCTATTCTGGGCATCGGTTCTTATTGTTTAGATTAGCTTGACTATGATACTCCAGTATTTCCCACTGAAACACCCTAGAATAGAAAGAGAATTATTGTTACTTACAAATGTGGAGACACTAAGGCATTCAGTCGCTTTGGAATAAGTGGCAGAAGCTGAGGTGGATGTTTGCTCTAGGCCACTGGAAGCAAGTCACTGAAGCTGTTTCCTGGATGGGGGGCGGGGGGGGGGGGAGGTAAGGGACAGAGAAGAAAAGGCAGCAGCAACTGAGCTGGCCTTGCCCCAGGCAAACTTGATTTATACCAAAGCTCTAAGTTTAGCCAACTGAGAAGACTGGAAACACAAGGGAAAAACAAACAATATGGAAAGGAGTCAGCAATTATTATAGAAACATAAAAATAACAATATAAGCCAGGCGGTGGTGGCGCATGCCTTTAATCCCAGCATTTGGGAGGCAGAGACAGGTAGATTTCTAAGTTCGAGGACAGCCTGGTCTACAGAGTGAGTTCCAGGACAGCCAGGACTATACAGAAAAACCCTGTCTCGAAAAACCAAAAAAATATATATATATATATAAATTACCATGTGTTTTTTAGCACCAGGGCAAAATAGTCATTCCCTGTGAGAGATCACAAGCCCCTCCCTTGTCTCATTAAAAGTGTTTCTATTGGCTAAAATCTCTCTAAGCAACATATTCTGTCCAACTTTCTTACCCAAGTGACTCAAGATGGCCAGAGCAGAGCCCTTTGAGGGGACACAACCCTTCAGAGCAGAGACTACCTCTTCTGACTGGAATTAGGCTTCCCAGAATCCACTAGTGGTGACTGCTCCAGTTTGAGACAAGGGACCCCACCTACTTCACCTTGAGTAGCATCCACAAGGTTACAGGAAGACTTCCACTCTGTGAGGAGAAGCAGGCTCATTGTAAGACTGCAGCCTGATGCCCGCCCCTCCATCCAGCCTAGCCAAGTTGCAAATCGGGTCTCCTGGTGGATAGCAAATCAAGTTTCAAGGTTACAGGCAATGGAGAACAGAGAGGGAAATGGGAACTCATTTATCAACACCACATTTAAAACTAAAGCAACTAAAAGCTCGGGTGGGAGACCTGGCACGGTCTCAACTACACCCCCCACTGAGGCCGGCAGACTCTGGTGCTGTGAGACTTAAATACCATTTGCAGCAAGTTTTGAGACCTGCGGTCAGACAGATCATAACTGTTCTTGGTGGCAAACTTCAACAAAGTTTTTTTTTTTTTTTTCCCACTGTAAGAGACAGAAAAAATCATTTTCCCGTGTGAGGACTCTAACAGTGTGTGTGTGTGTGTGTGTGTGTGTGTGTGTGTGTGTGTGTGTGTGTGTGTAGGGACACTAGCTCTGGTGCTCCAGTGTGCACCTTTTAATTTTTCAATTGCCTTTTAAGTCAGACACACCTGTGTCCGGCTTACCAGAGAACTCCGTGTTTGGAGTAATTAATGGTATACAGGAAGAGATGCAAGAATAAGAGATCAAGTTGTCGGCTGGAGAGATGGCTCAGTAGTTAGAGGCTCTTATCACTCTTGCAGAGGACCCAAGATTGGCTCCCAGCACTCACACAGGGTGACTTGCAACGGCCTGTAATTCTACTTCCATGGAGACCTGACACTTCTGACCTTCTCAGATACCTGCAGTAACGTGCATGTGCCCAGATACAGGCACACACACATAAGTAAAAATCATTTTTTAAAAAAAGAACCACCACATTGAATGGTTACAGGGGTTATATAGGAGGGCAACGAACAAGACATCAGGTCCTCTTGTGTGAAAGCTTGATGCTAGTTAGTAACCATCCTGCCTCCTTGGAGGTGAGCGAGATCAGGCTCAGGCTCAGGCTCCAGGCTCCAGCAGCATGGTCCTGATTGGGTGATTCAATCGTTACAGGAGCATAATAAACAGGGGCGTGTGGAAAGATCCTTCTCCTTATCTGTCCCCACTTCTCCGACTTTGGCCACTGTTAAAAACATAGTTGGCCACTTGGTGCTGATATGAATGCAGAAGGGACCAGCTATACCACCGTCCTGATTCTGTGCCGTGTGCATAGCCAGAAAAGCTGGGCACCTTATTGCCCCTGTGCTGGGACAAGGTGACTGACTACCTGCAGTCCACCACTGACTGGTTTGTGCCTTGCCAGTCCTCAGCAGCACTCAGGACAGTTCATCCTCCTCCCTCCTCCTCCTGCTCCTCCCCCCCTCCTCCCCCTCCTTCTCTTCCTCCCTCCTTCCCCTCCTCCCCCTCCTCCTCCTGGTGCTCCTCCTTTTCCTCTTCCTTCATTGGTTGTTTGAGACAGGGTTTCTCTGTGTAACCACTGCTGTCCTGGAACTCACTCTGTAGACCAGGCTGATGTCACGGGAGACCGGCATGTCTCTGCCTCACTTGTTCTGGGATTAAAGACATTACCACCACACCCAACTTCACCAAGCTTCTTCTTTGAAGGATATAACTTAAGTCCCAGTCTAAGCTCTTTCTCCTCACCTTCCAGACCCAGAGCCACCCCAGTGCTTGGTGTTAAATGTTTCCACACAGTTCTCAACCTTCCACTTCTGTGCGCACGACTAAGAGAAAGTGGCAACAGGACAACAGCTACTGTGAGTCCCCAGGCTTAATCAGAATGAAAAAGACGCCATGATGTCACCAACTCCTCCATGTCCGGTACTCAGTACTCGGCTTTTGTGAGAGATTCAGATGTCCCCTTTTCCATAAAAACCATCTCCAAGACAGAAAGGGCTGCTGCCCAATTCAGGTTGCACGTCTTACAGAGGAAAGCCCCGAAGCAAGTCAAGGAGCAGCACTGAGCACCGGGATCTCCAAGCCGGTGGGTGGGAAGCACATGCTGAGGGTGTGGTGGGCTATAAAACCAAACACAACATGCAGGATTTCCTCTGGCAGGTAACTTAATGAGAGCATAGAGTTGGGTTGTCAGAATGGCAGATCTGCCCATCTGCATAACCCAAAAGGCCAGGCTGCGTTTTTTATGGGCTGCATGAAACAAAAGACACCCAAACCATTGCGGTATTCCTTGTCTAGCCCAGAGCCACAGTAACTTCATAATAAGAACCGAGGGCAGAGACATTTCCAACCGCTTGTGGAATGTGCTGCCCCAATCCTCTCAATTTAAAGGAGGCCTCCAGCTACTGACCTGGCAGCTGTTAATCTGCTTGCTTACCGGAGAGCAGTAAAACGTCAACCCCCAGGCCCATCTTAGCAGGGGGCAGGAAGCAGGCACTGAGTTGATCTCTGGGAAATTGCTGGAAAAAAAGGCCTGGCAGGAACCTGGTAACTTCTTCCCCTCCTCTGCTCTTTCCTAGCCAGCAGGCTTTGGAACGATCTGCAAAGCAGAGGCGGGGTGCTCTGCCCCACAGACACCTCAGAGCTGCTAAGACAGGGAGGGGTGCTTTGGCTCTCTTTAAACAGACTTCCTGATTTTTCAGGATTCTCCTAATTAAAAGAGAGAACTCAGGGAGAATGTTTCAATTATGTTCTACAGCAAGGAAAGCCAAGCCATCTCTTTTATGGAGATAAAAAAGTACCCAAACACGGAGGGGGAAAACATCTACACTCGGGGCCCTATCCATTCACTTACTAAATATTTATTAAATGTCTATGAACCAGATCTTTTGCAAGGGAGGACTAGAAACCAGTGGGGGGGGGGTTATGGGGGGATGAGGTGAGGTCATTGCTCACAAGGACCTACAATCTCGCGGTGGATGAACAAGCCAACAGGCAAGGATAGAAACAGTTCGGGGGGGGGGGGGGGGGGGGGTGGGGCTCTGGAGAACACCTCATCAGTCTGGGGAGGAAAAGGAAGGTATTCCCTGACAGTTAATTCTATCGCTCTGTTGGATTGAAACTTTAGCAGACTAGTAGAGGACATTTGCACGTGTGTCTGTAGGGGCCATGCCTGGAGGGTTAGCTCTTAAGAGCTCTGAGTCATGACCATTGATGGATCCAGATACTGGATGGATATTGGACATGTAGAATTGGGGAAGGAGGAGCTTTGCTGGAGGAAGTGGGTCCGTGGGACATGTCTTTGAAGGGGATATTTCCCCCTGGCGCTTTCCTGCTACCTTCTTTTCTTCCTGTCTACCATGAGGTGGACGCCGGTGTGGTACTCTCCATTCCCTTCATGCCCAAGGAGATGGACCTAACCATCCTGAAGATGAAGGCTCTCTCAAACCAGGAGCCAAACTAAATCCTATTCCCTTAGCTAATTTCTCTCAGGTGGTCACCCTGCTGACAAAGACTCCAATGCTGAACTTCCCAGAAAGGAAGATAAGTCGGAGAGGCATCTCAGTAGCCAGCCATTCTGAGCAAAAGGGAAGAATTCTGAGGAAGATAAGCCAAATGATGGCAGTTGCCCTTTCTGCCAGGAACTTTCTGTCTGTTTCCCAATTTTATGCTCATATTCAGTTTAGACTCCAGGAGAGCAGCAAGGCATCCCCCCCCCCGCCCCACCCCCTTAGGACACCTGGGCTTCACCACACTGCTCCCAGGGCCCTTGAAGCTCAAACTTTTGAGAGGGATTCCATTGGCTGTGTGGATTTTTAATTTGACCTCATTTATTTTGACTAGTCCATGCAAATTAACCTGGAAAAGATACAAAGCAATAGAAAAATCTCATGTACTGATTACACAGGGAAAATTGATGGCAAATCCAAGAATAAAGATTCACAGAGTTTTTAATCTAGAAGGAACTGCCTAGTGAAAATGTTTTGCCTGGAGTGGGTAGAAAGGGAGATTCCTGCTGGTCTTGCAGAAGACCTGGAAACGCATCCTGAGGGAAGAGTTAACCCAGAATTTGCAGTGGCCATTTTGCCTCAGTGGATTTGTGGAAATAAAAACCCAGGAGTAAAAGAACAAAGAGACTCCTGGGTATTGTTTACTACTGAAGAGCAACAGAGAGATCAAGAACAAGAGGAGGAGTCTGGATAAGATCAAGAGACCACAAAAGCATCTGAGCTTTGGCTGGACCTACATGGAGAGAGATGAAAGAGTTGTAGGACACAAGAGACAGAGAAGTGAAGTTATTGGGACCTCCTGTCTGGAACCAAACCACCTAGTTTCAAATCATGACATATGACTACCTTACCTTAGGCTAATTATTTAATACCCCCTGCCTCAGTTTCCACATGCTGAGCTAACTTATTTAACATGCAGTACCTCAGTTTTCCTTATCTGTGAGATGGGACAATAGCAGTTCTCACCTCATGTAGCCAGAGCAAGGAGTGAACTTAAAAAATATATAAGCATGCCGGAACACAGCTCTGCTCAATAAATCAATTCTCATCGTGACCGATCTTCACTTTCTTAAAATACTGTGAACACCATTTTCTTATCAGAACATGAAGAAAAAGTAGCCAGGCATGGAGGAACGCACCTTTAATCCCAGCACCAGGAGGCAGACACAGGAGTTCCAGGCCAGCTAGGGTTACAGAGTGAGACCTTGTCTCAAAAAGCTATTTACCCCCTGCTCCTATTGAATTTGCTCAGCCCTCTGCAGTTTACCCAGGATACCATGCAAATATTGAAATTTCCCCCTTATGCTATGCTAAGGAAAACTCTGAAAGCGGTGCCTTAACGAGGATGGCAGATTCCACTGTCAGCCAAGGCAGCAAAAGTTCCCGGGCTTCCTTGAACTCACATCTGCTTTGGAATGTGGCGAGGCCTCCGGAGCTTCAAAGGCAGCCAAAGCTCCTCGAGCTCCAAGCCAAGAATGTGCTTCCACTCTCCTGCCAGTCACAGGATTTAGAGTAGGCACCTGATATGGTTCTAGTCAATGAGCCATGTGAGGGAAAGTTTTAGAGTACGGCAGACCAGGAGACTTCTGGAAAGTTTTCTTCCTCTCCAATAGAGCCACAAAAAAGGAGGCATTCATTTTTCTGGCCTTTGTAGGTAGAAAATGCCTGGAGCTGCTGCAGCCAGGCTGTGACCATGAGGAAAACCGTAATATGTTAGAAATGGTGGGACAGAGAGGATGCCGAGCAGGACTTTGGTGGCCATAGAACCACTCGGTTAGCTCTTGCTTATACTTCTGGTCTTCCTTCCTTGTGAGATAATGAGCCTCCTTGTGAGATAATGAGCCTTCCTTGTGAGATAATGAGCCTCTGTCTTCCATGGAGGCAGGGACATTAAATAAGAACTCTGAGTCTCAACATCCGGGAAAGTTCCTGAATCCAATTTAGCACTGAAGTAGGCTCGGCACCTACTTGACTAACCATAATGATGTTCATCTGTTGCAAACTTACTATGTTATCTATGACTCTGCTAACTCTCACTACACAGTCATAGCAGGTCTAGGACTCACTAAGTAGACCAGACTCGCAGACATCAACCTGCTTCTGCCTCCCAAGTACTGGGCTTGTAAGTAACCACACCCAGCTGTTGTTCCTATCTTAAGTACACAAAATTAAGGCACAAAGCTTTAATGTCCAGAGCCGCATACAGCCATGAGACCATGTGGCTTAATCTTCAAGTCCAGCAGGCCCAACATCTTCTTGTGGGAACCTCTGCCCACCTGTGCTTTACAAGCAGTCAACGATAATCCTGCTTACACGGAGACTAAGAGGGCAAAGGGCCTACATAGCTCATTTGTAACTTGCCAAATAATTAATTCAAAGTGTAACTTCAGTTCTGTTATGTCAGATTGAACACAACTATTATGGACTTATTCTAACTGTCACTAGGTCTTTGGGTTTATTGTCGTTGTTTGCTATAAAAGAGATAATAAAGCCGCATGGTGGTGGCACACACCTTTATTCTCAACACTTAGATGGCAGAGGCAGGCAGGTCTCCTGGTTCAAAGGCAGCCTAATTTACAGAGTGAATTCCAGAACAGCCAGTGCCACACAAAAACACTCTGTCATGAAAAACCAAAACCAAAACCAGAGAGAGAGAGAGAATAAGAGGTAACATGGTCAGGGCAAAAAGTGTAGAAATTATAAGGAATAGAATAAAATAAAAATCACCTGTTACTCTACCATATAGAAAAATAATTTTTAAAAACTTGTTTTTTGCTGGTAATACCCATGGCTTCTCAGAAGTATACAAAATATAGAAGATTAGGTTTCTGCAAATGTTGATGCAGTTTGCAAGGAAGAGAGGATTGCCTTACGTGACTACGGTGGATGGCAATGTAGCCCTCTGTGCTCGTGTTTGCTAAACACCTCTTCATCTTCTCAGGACCATTTCATACTGTGTCCTGTATGGGCTTAGACAGAAGAATGTTATTGTAGAGGCTGGTGAGATGACTCACTCAGCAAGTAAATGCACCTGTTGACAAGTCTGACCTCCACAACAGAAAATTGCAAAAAAAAAAAAAAAAAAAAAAAATCCATGAACTTCCAGCTCGGCGTCATACCAATACTCAGTAAACATAGAAACACGTCTAATCTTGACACTAAGAGAATATTAAAGACATGACTATTTTGTGTTCATTGAGTTGTTGAAGATTTGTAAATATGATAAATGTGTGGCTCCGTGTTGGAGGGATGGCAGCCACACCCATGGAGAGAAAGTGGTGCTTTTCTCTTGAGAGCAGACCGGGTACCGAGAGAGAAGAATGGGTACCAAGACAGCAGAACGGGGACCGAGACAGTAGACCAGGTACCGAGAGAGAAGAACGGGTACCAAGAGAGACAGCAGAACGGGGACCGAGAGAGCAGACCGGGTACCGAGAGAGAAGAACGGGTACCAAGAGAGCAGAACAGTTACCAAGACAGCAGAACAGGGACCGAGACAGCAGAACGGGTACCGAGAGAGCAGACCAGCAGGCATCAAGACTCCTCACCGGGCTCTGCTCTTCGCCATTGCTGGAGAAAGGGCATCTCAGCAAGTGCTCTCAGGGTTTCCTAAGGATGACTCTTACCACTGATCTACAGGAAGCCAAGTAGGAGCCCTAAAGACTGGCAGGGATATTGCTGGAAAGTATGAGGAACTGTACACTTGCTCTTGAAACAACCGAAATTTAACTGTTAGTCTCTCTAATCAAACTGAAAATGCCTTTTTTTCATTTGTCTGTATGTCTTTGTTCTATGACCTACAGATTTTCTTTAATTTGTTGCTAGCAAAATCATGTAAGTAACTACAGAGGGTTTTCTGCTCCTTGTCCACACTTTGCCTGTTCGTCTGACATCTCCTCTTAATGGCACAAGATCGGCTTTGATTAGACCAGCTTAGTTAAAGCAACCCCTCAGTCCTCGAGAGTCATTTATTTAGATGTTGTGTGTTCAAATTCTGGAGAATGAAGAAGGTGGCTAGAAGTTTTTGTAATCGTTTTAAAGGATAGCAATGAGGAGATCAGGTTCTCTGATATACCAGGGGCGAACTGGGAAATAGTCTGTTTCTGTTGCTTCTCGTTGTGGGTTGGGAGGGGGGGTGTTTAGTTTTTGAAACAGGGTCTCAGGTACTGAATTTCTCTCAAGCTCACATAGCTGAGACTAATCTTGAACTCTTAAGCTCCTGCCTTTGCCTTTCCATTGCTGGGAGTACTGTCATGCACCACCGTGTTGCTTCTTATCTCCATTTGCTATGAGAAAGCCAGTGTGAAGCCCAAGTCTGCCCTTAGAGTGTCATAGCACAGAGAAAGGCAGTCAAAGCCAGCTAGGACCAAGCTCCACACCCACGCCTCCCAGCTCCCGCTCTGCAGACCAAGGCATCCTCTATAGTTTCAGTTTGATTGAGGTGGCCTTTGCTGTCTCCTGCAGAGAGAACACAAAATGACCCTTTACACTAGAGTCAACCTGGGATTCCAAAGACCTGGGCTCCCAGCTGCAGCCTAATTACAACACTTTGTGTGCAATTACTTTGTACAAATCCCAGCTTCCCCAAACCTCCATTTTTCTCATCTAGTTAAGACTGGTAATTGTAATACTTGTCCTATTTACGTTGTGAAAGATAAAAGAAACACAAGTCTACTAAAATGTAACTGTTATTCATATCAGAGAGTAGTTGTTATACATATCTGAGATGCTGTTACTATTTGGGTAAGTAAATTAAAAACTCACCCAAGCAATCTCCTTGTCCTCCTATGTACATATGAACTGCTTGGCCTGGATTTGAGTGGCCTGAGATCTCTCCCCCTTTGCTTCCTAGTCTTGCATAGATGTGGCAATCACAAAACATCCAAGCTCATGGTCCTTCTTGCTCAGCAGATTCCCAAAATACCAGACAGGAAGTTCCAGAAGCCCAGCGTCTTGCTGAAGCCCAGCCCCACTCCATTCTATATTCAGAACAGGGATCAGAGATGTAGTTCTTAAAAGGTTTTTTAGGACCCTGTAGAAAATTGTCTAATCCAGGAACCAAGAAGTGTAGGTTTCGTTTATCCTCCTAAAATGTAAATGAAATTGCCAAAATCGTGTAATGGATTGGCAGAATTTTAAATGGAAACCATGTGTTTTCAGAAACTCGCTAACTGGTGATTATTCACTTGCAAACAGGAATTAAACTCAATCGAGGAACGGGAGAAGCCCATGAGAGACACCAACGCAAAGCGAGGGCCATCGAGAATCGAGGACTCCACTGGTCAATTAAGTACCACGTAAAGATTTCCAATTTTCTTGTAGTAAATTATTTATTTAGCTCTTCCATACCATCGATATATTTTACAAGTTTAATACCCAAATTATAGCTGGCCCACCCATTTATGACCCCATAAATGAGTTCTGACTTACCAACGAGAATCCCTGTTCCTGGCAGTGTCAGACTTAGATTGGATTTGGATCTACGGCTTTTATCCTTATCAGACATTTTGAGACTGGTATTTTATTGCTATATTTAAAATGGAAAGTGCTTTGAAATAGACTTGGGGAGGGGGGCAGAACTTGCTCTCACCCAATATGCCATTTCCTGACTTGTCAGCTGAGGTTGGAAGTGCTCAGCCCTTCTTTGATGAAGAACTCCCTCTACACAGGGGCTTGTCTTAGAAGAAAGTGAGTGATTAGGAAAAATCTTAAGAGTAGCTGTGGTGTTCGGCTGCAGTGGCGGGCAATTTCCATGTTTATATTCTCCGTAAGCAGAGGAAATACTGAAGACCATAAATGAAACCCGTCTAGCTTTTTTGCATGTTTGAACGTGTGTATGGAGCTAAATTGTCAGGCCTTGTTTATCCAGGTCTGAATTTCATAAAATGCAGAGAATAAACCAGTAAACGTATGACGGAAGACTAACAAATAAAACCTAGGCAAAAAAAAAAAAATTAAAAAAAAAATTCCAGAGGTTGGAAAAATAGCCCAGCACTTAAGAGCACTGGCTACTCTTGCACAGGACCCAGATTCAAGGGCCAGCACTCACATGGTAGCTCACAACCATCTGTAACTCCAGTTCTAGGGGAACTGACACTGTCTTCTGACCCTTCTGGACGCTAGGCATGAATGTGGTATTCAGTATACATGAAGGCAAACACCCATGTACTTAAATAAATAAATGACTGGGTAAATGAGTGGATAAATAACGGGCTGGAGAGATGGTACCAACCCTGAGATTTGCAAAAGAAAACCAAGTTTCATTTTTGAGGCAAATTTGAAGCAAGCTTTAATTAAATACTGACCAGGATAGACTTTGCTCAGGAGCATTCTCTGGAATTTCCAGTCAGTGGTTAGGAGACACGTGTTATAGGAGCTTCTAAGGACAAAATCATTAGGCCACTGTATTTTCCCATGTGGCTATGTTATCCTCCAAGAACTACAAGTCCCAGCATTCCAGGAAGTTACCTGGTCCTTGGGCAGGTGTGGCTGACAGGTTAACATTCTTCCCCTTGGGAATTATATCGGGATCTAATAACCATCAGGTTAGTGGTACCCAGAGAGGAATTATCATCTCGTTGAGGGATCTATGAGGTAAGAACCAATTGTAATTAGCAGAAGCAGAAGAGCCGAAGGCCCTGAGATGGCTGATATCACTATATAGGAGGAGGCTGGAAACAGATGGGGTACCAGCCACTTATTTTATCTCAGGCCTCCTTTTTGTAATGCTTCTTCAAGCATACCAAGATTATACTGGGTTTGTATAGAACTGTTTCTATAGATTCCCAGCATACACACGGCAGCTCAAATCATCTGTAACTCCATAGGCAACTACACATAAAAATAAAGAAATCTTTAAAATAAGTAAAAGTAAAAACCAAAAAGCATTCCAGCTCTGAGATTAGCGAGCCCCATGGATTTATAAATATGAAGACAAGTGAAAAGGACAAGATTTATAGCATTTGATGATGCTTTTAAGCCTTTAGGAAAAAGTCACAACAAGCATATTTTAAGCTTTATGGAGAACTTTTTAAATGTGTATTTATTTGCATGTATACGTGTACGTGTGTTCGCACACATTCAATGGTCTGCGTGTAGATGTCAGAAACCACCCTGTAGGACTTTGTTCTCTGTTACATGTGGGCTCCTGCAATCAAGCTCAGGTTGTCAGGGTTTGCAGTGAGCACTTGACCCACGGAGCCTCTTGTCAGCCTGACTTTTAAACTTTTGTGTCACCGTTTTGGTCTGCACACACATTATAGTTTTACTTATCTCAGATAGGGTCTGATGGGTCCCAGACAGGTCTCGACCTCACTGTGTAGCCGAGGACCTTGAGCTCCTGATGCCCTGGTCTCCACCTCCCAAGGGCTTAGCTCCCTTAGGTGACCCTCCTTCAGCCCCTCCTCTTCCTCAGGCCACACTCACGTCCCAACCTGACCCATCTCCTCCTGTCTTTTGAGATGGAAAACACGGTCCTTCCAATTCAAGAGTAGAAAAGCAAGCCATTCCCTTTTGTCTGCTCCTTTCCCGTTTCTCTAAAACCAGGGCTTCTGCCTCCCGCAACAAGCAAAGGTCAGTGAATGTTCACTGTTGCCATATTTGAAAAGCTGGATGACAGGGAGCAGAATTTTTATGTATCGTGTCATCTGGACACATGGGAGGAAGGAGAGCTATTGTTTTAAGCTGTGGGTTAGAAACTTTTAATTGTTATCTGTTGTGCTACCTTCTACGAGTAAAGAGAAAGTCTTCCAAGGGAGAGAACTCGCAAGAGTGGATAAAATTCACGCACTCCCACGGGAGATACAATGTGTCGCTTAACTGAAGAGGAGGGATGTGCCTGCCTTAGGCCCTGTAAGGAACAACGGAGTCTATGAAGGTCATGTGTGTGATCTGGGACAGGGAGTAGTTGGGAACACTTAGACCATTAGAAAATGGTGCCCGTAAAAGACAGGGAAATACTTTTTTTTTTTTAAACGTGTTGCTATTGTTTTCCTCCTTTTCTCTCCCCAGCTTTGCCCTCCTAGAGACCCTAGGTTCTTGGGAACAATGGCCACAGTTACTCTTGTGGGCCATCTGTTGCTCTTTTCCTTTTCTGTACCTGTAGAGAAAGGATCTCCATTCAGCTATTAAGAACTTAACTGGGGGCTGTAGAGACCACTCAGCGGTTAAGAGCCCTGACTGCTCTTCTAGAGGACCAGAGTTCAATTCTCAGGAACCACAGGGTGGCTCACAACCATCTGTAATGGGATCCAATGTTCTTTTCTGGTGTGTCTGAAGACAGTGACAGTATACTCACATACATAAAATAAAAAGATACATTTTTAAAAACAGAACCTAACTGAATTGTCCAGCTTAGAGTGGGGTGGGGGTAGAAGACCCCCTTGTGAGTTCACAGAGCCTCGGCATGACTGCAAACACCGCTGATCCAGCGCTGCCCTCTGAGATTTAAGATCAAAGGCTCTCCCCATCTCTATTCCCACACTTAACAGTTCTGCATGCTACTTGGCACACAAGGGCATCCTTCTGCAGAGACTGGGAAACTCTCAAGCTGGAATTTACTATACTGATAACTCGGTGGCAGCCAAGAACACACTCCTCACTTTGTTCACAATCCCCTTTAATTGGCCTTTAAATATGGCCGAATTCCAAGTCAAATCATTTGATTTGGCCATACTTCCACCTTTCCTGGAACTCTAAATGGGCTTCATTCTTCCTCCCGAGTCTCATCTATCCTGGTCTTCAGGTGGCTGTACTTTGGGAAAAGGAAGCAAGAGGCCTGGTCAGGTAAATATTGAATAATCAAAGCAGCATAGAGACAGGATCTTTTCCTGTATCCGGTTTGGGAGCTGAGTACTTTGGTGTAAAAGTACCCCTACCTTGAAACATAAAACACCTCCAGTCCAGGGTAAACATGTCCACAGAGATGGAGGGGCAATTGGTTGTTGCCAAGACGTAGAAGAAAAGTTGGATAGAAACTACTCAACGGACAGAGGATGTTCTTCTGGACTGAGGTCAAAACGTTGAAACTAGAGGGAGAATGGGGAAGGGAACAGGGAAGGGGAGAGGAAAGGAGGAAGGGACTGAGTATGTGCTGTGTGTGTGTGAGAAAGAGAGATAGATAGACAGACAGACAGACAGAGATAGAGACAGAGAGAGAGACAGAGTCAGAGGGAGAGACAGAGAGATTGTACATAATGTTAATGCAAAAAAATATCTCAGAGCCATACCCTTTAGAGTGGTTGCTTGTGAACTGGGGCTATAGCTTGGGGATGAGCACATGCGTAGCCTGTGGCACCCTGGATTCCATATCAACAAATATAAATTGCCAAATATAAAATTACAATAAAGCAGAATGAATGAGTGGGTCCATATATAAGATGACTTGTTACTATGTGAATCTCCCTTCTGACATCTACTGCTCCAATCTTTGTTTTAGCCTCCAGCATATTCACTGAGACAGAGCTTCAGGTATAGGAGTGGAGAGGAAACTTCCTATCATCAAATCGGTGCACGGAGAGAGTTTAATGGAACAATGAGTCTATTGGTCTTCAGAGGAAAGAGTGGACTTCTCAGATACCTAAGTGAACTTTATCTCTTTTCCTTAAGTAAAGATGTGGGGGAAACCAAACCAAACCAAACACAAAAGACAGAAAAGTAGTAAAAGAAACATCAAGGATTGGAATCGGAGCTACCAGTGGATTAGAAAAAATGGCCAGGCATATCAAGACACAATGTGTGCATGCTGTGTGGACAAACCCCTGACTCTTACTAATTTGTACTATTGATGTATGTTAACAATCATTTTGTTTTGTTTTTCAAGACAGGATATATCTGTGTAGCCCTGGATATCTTGGAACTCGCTATGTAGACCAGGCTGGCTTCAAAATCACAGAAATTATACTGCCTCTGTCTCCTGAGTTCTTAAAGTCATGTGCCACCATGCCTGGCTAACAATCATGATTTTAAAAGAGAGACATTTCTCTTTGTTTGAGGTTTGACTTTCACCCAGCCAGACCACACATACTGAACTGGAGAAGTGCTATTGCGGTGTGCCTCGAGTCTCCTTGCACACAGCTGGTGTGCCAACAGTTTTTGCTGT
This sequence comes from Mus minutoides, assembly GCA_902729485.2. Classification (NCBI taxonomy): domain Eukaryota; kingdom Metazoa; phylum Chordata; class Mammalia; order Rodentia; family Muridae; genus Mus; species Mus minutoides. Next base: position 837,759 of record LR749860.1, read on the forward strand.
TGAGGGGACACCCCTCAATTGGAACGACAGAGTCCAGTATGATACTCAGTGTTCTTGCCCCCAATTTCCAATCCACATATTTGGTCCAACTTGAAAGGACCAGGCTGTAAACACAAGTGACACACTCCATGCCTTCAGGGTGAAATGTCGGCTCACTGGACAAACACCGCTGGCTTGTCCAGCAGGTGCTCATGAGGCAATAATTAAAGCAATGCAGAAGACTCTCACACAATCCAGCCCTGACGGGGCTTACCTATGCTCACTAATGACTATTCTACCCTGGTGCATGCATGCAAAGCCAAACTGCTAAGCTGTGCGCTAATTGATTTGATCAATGTTTCTAGTTCTCTCTGAAACTTTATTAAAAGAAAGAAAAAAGAAAAAAAAAGAGTAACCAAAGCATGCCTATGTTTGAGAAGTGTATATTCGGCAATGACAGATGCTAACTCCAGCTGGCTCTGTGCCCCAACTGCATGAGCTCCGGAGTCTCCATAAACCCTGATTTACTAACTCTGGACTGCCCAGCTGTCCTGTCTAAGTCGCAGCTTTGCCCTGTGTGTAATTAGTGCTGAATTGTTGGTTTGTTTTCCAGTAAGAACATACAGCATACAATAAAATTTAGAAAACTTGTCAGCACTTTTTTATATGTATATATATAAAGTCATAGACTTAGAGAACCCAGGAGACAGTAGAGAAATTGCTTTTATTCCAAATTAGGGATGGAGCAGAGAGACATCCCCAAGGACCAGCAGTGGGTCAGTTCAGGGTGTGATTGGAACCAGACTTCCCGCACCACTGGGAGAATGCCCCTGCGCCATTGGTTCCGTGCCACTGGGTGAATGCCCCTGCGTCATTGGTTTGGAGCCACCACTTTGTCTGTCTTCCCCTGAGACGCTCCAAAGCCGAGGGATGATGTCATTCCAGAAATATACCATGATATCACTTTGAAATTATTTTTCCACATGGTATAAAGAAAACAAAACCAAGCAGTACCTGCGGACGCTACATCACGACCCACACACGTGTCTCCCTGAGTACTCTGCAAGCCCAGCAAGCTTTGGTTTTGCTGGAACCTTAAAAAAAAAAAAAAAAGGCCAATTCTGAGGTCTAGACAGGCCCCAGACCCCAGACAGGGTTTCCAAGAGCTTTGAAACGCTGCTTTAGAATGGAGTAGTTTAGAGGCAATTTAACCCAGAAACCAAATTGACATCCAGAACATTTATTTTGAAAACATTTTTTAAAGCAGCTGGTCACCCTTTAAAATACGACGCTACATCTCACTGGCAGCCAGCGAGGAAGCTGAGAGTCTCCAGCTCCTAAGACCCAATCCCAGACACGTGCAGTCTCTTGGCTAAGTGTTCTCACCCGAGGCCACTTGGTCAAAACACATCCTTAACACCAGGTTTCTCTCTCACGTTGTCCGTGCCGCGGTACACGGTTATGCTTGGAAGCAATGTACACAAGTCCCAGGGTTCTGGGCACTACCTGACTGAGACTTTTATTTAATGCAGCATAATTATCCACTGGAGAAAACATCGCGCTGCAGAACTTGCTCTGGCAGGTGGGAGGGACTTCCGGTTTCTTTGTGAAAACAAGAGAGCGCTTTTCAGATGGCGGTGTCCCAGGTGCACAGGCGCATCATCGTCTTCTGTCCTATAAAAGCCATCGGGAGCCACATTAGGGTCCCAGAAACTCTGTCACCCTCTCATTGCCACATGACAAGTGGAATTTTCCCAGTGCACAAAGCCACCACTACTGCTTCAGGCTCACCTTCTTCTTTTGTGCACCATGCTACGCTGGCGGATTTTCTTTCCTAAGGAACAGCAGCATTGTCTATGAAGATTCAGTAGGCAGTATCTAAAAGACGCAGACCACGCTGCCTGTGTCACACTTGAGATGACAATGTGGTTCTTCTTCTTCTTCTTTTTTTTTTTTTTTTTTTTTTTTTTTTGGTTTTTCGAGACAGGGTTTCTCTGTATAGCCCTGGCTGTCCTGGAACTCACTTTGTAGACCAGGCTAGCCTCGAACCCAGAAATCCGTCTACCTCTGCCTCCCGAGTGCTGGAATTAAAGGCATGCGGCACCACACCCGGCAACAATGTGGTTCTTAAAACTTAGGTCTTGAGAAAGTATGGCTAGTCTCCTAGCATTGTGTGACTATGAGAATTATTGCTAATCACCTTCAGTATAATGGGCGAGAACAGACCAGGCGTCATGGGCTGTGCAGCCTCTCAGTTTCTTTTTTTAAAAAACCCTTATTAGTCATTTTCAATTCAGCTTTTTAAAAGTCTTTGTCCAATTGCCCTTCGGGAACTATAAAGTGTCAATTAGGTATGACAAAGGCATGGGATAGACACCATTACTTATTGCTACAGTAAAAGAAAAAAGATGGCTCTCTGAAGCTATCAAACCAATCTGTAAAATGGAATGGGCCACTGGACCTTCAGAAAATGTGCCCAAATATTTGCAGAGTATATTTTGGCTACCTCCCTGAAGAGATATTAAACCATTTTCTTTTACCAGAGAATTTACTACCGTTACATTTTATATTAATTTAATGACTTTGATCTAGCAATGATCATTTATTTGCCTAAATTACCAGTCCCTCAGTACTTCATCGGCAAAGGGAAATATTTCATAGAGATGGGGTGAAGCCTCTAATGACTATCAGAGCGTAATTTAAAGTAACTTCAACAGGTATTGTAACTTTGACCAATTACATTACTAATTTGGAGAATCAATGATCTCCCGGACCCTCTCAATCTCCTGCCTCATTTAATTGGTGGTGGCTGTCCAATTACACATCTGGCACAGCAGTGTTTGCATCAGTCAATCTCCAGCCAATCAGACACTGACCCTGCATGCAAGGTCCTACTTTTATAGGTTCTAAGACATGGGCACTTTTATGCTTCTAGTTATTTTTAGTTTGTAACAAACTATCCATAAGATCTTACTATTTTATCATTCCATATTTTTTTTAAAGTGTGTGTGTGTGTGTGTGTGTGTGTGTGTGTGTGTGTGTGTGTGTGTAGTGGGGAAAAGTGAAGATGCCACAGAGACACACCAAGGTCAGAGGTCAACTTTGTGGTGACCTTGACATTTGTCTCCATCTTCCTTTATGAGAATTCTACGGGGTTTGTTTGGTGATTTGAATAAGAAATGTTCCCCATGGGCGCATGTATTTGAGCTCCTGTTGGTGGTGCTGTTTGGGGAGGTGACAGAACCTTTTTAGAAGGTGCAACTTTACTAGAGGAAACAAATCAGCAGGGGTGGCCTTTGAGAATTTATAGCCTCCTCCCACATTCTTCCCAATTTTCTCCATTCTCTGGCTCCTCCTCTCTCCTTTCTTTGTGTGGATAAAGAGGTGACTGGACAGTGTCCCACTCCTGCCACCTAGCCACACCATGTTACCTCCTCTATTATAGACTCCATTCCTGTGGAGCCATAGGCAAATGAGTTCTTCTTGAAGTTGATTCTGAATTTTATCACAGCCATGGAAATGGACACCATGTACCAGGTTTGCTCCAGCAAGTGCCTTCATTCCATAAGCCAAACTATTAAAGACCAGTGTAATGGGATGCATAAAGAGTAAAAATTCCATGATGGTACAGTACACAAAATGTACAATGGGCCAGTCATCTAGCTTGTTTCAACTTGACATAAAACCAGGTAAAGAGGAGTGTCCATCTGGCTCCAACCAAAGACAGTAAGCTGAATCCTCTCTTATAGCAAGACCGAGTGCTCTGTACAGTGAAGCTGAGCCATGAATACAGGGCACTGCGAAGGAAGCACGAAACGCTCACATTCAAGGGTTCTAGAAGACAGAAAAGATTACTTTAGAGGGGAAAGTTCTGTACCAAGGAAATGACATACCACGTGTGGGAGCCACCAGGGGGTTCTATTTGGCTGAATTATGATGTGTTCACATACAAAAGGAACAACAAACCTAGGAGAAGAGCCAGTACCTTTGAAGAGCTGAAGGGTTGTTGAAGATTGCCTTCTGGAAGCATTGTGTGTGCGTGTGTGAGAGAGAGAGAGAGAGAGAGAGAGAGAGAGAGAGAGAGAGAGAGAGAGAGAAAGAGAGAAAGAGAGAGAGAGAGAATGGTTACATGCTACAATCACAACATGATCATGGGCTTTCGCTCTGTCACCTGGTAACCTTGTGTGCTTAGGCAAGCTCTTTCAACACTCTGTGTCTTGGTTTCCTAATCTGTACAGTGGTACCAAGACCCAGTTCTTAGAGTGACTGGGTGAATTAAAAACAGTATACATAATGTACCTGGCAGCTATTAGGTGCCATTGAAACCATATTTATTGGTATTATTAAGAAAGAGTGTATCATGGATACTCTCAGGGAGGAGACTTAGCCATCAGAACCATTTTAGGTCCTTCCTCTGCTAGAAACACAAAAATAAAGGAAGTCCAAAGAAAAATGATGTTGGTAGCAAGTGGAAAGTTGAGGCAAAGTTAAAGACCACTGTGCTGGCTAGTTTCATATCAACTCAAAACAAGCTAGAGTCATTCTGAGAGAAGGGAACGTCAATGGAGAAAATGCTTCTGTAAGGTCAAGGTGTTTGCAAGCCTGCAAGGGGTTTTCTTGAAAAAGGAGGGCCTGGTCTATTGTGGGTGAGGCCATCCTGGGCCTGCAGTCCTGGGTGCTACAAGAAAGCAGGCTGACCAAGCCCATGATAAGCAAGCCAGTGAGCGGCATCCCTCTGTTGTCTCAGCATCAGCTTCTGCCTCCAGGCTCTTGCCCTGCTCCAGTTTGTGCCCTGGCTTCCCTCAGTGGTAAACAGTGATGTGGAAGTGTCAGTCAAAGAAACGCTTTCCTCCCCAAGTTTCTTTTAGTCATGGTGTCTTAGTCAGGGTTTCTATTCCTGCACAAACATCATGACCAAGAAGCAAGCTGGGGAGGAAAGGGTTTATTTGGCTTATACTTCCATACTGCTGTTCATCACCAAAGGAAGTCAGGACTGGAACTCAAGCAGGGCAGGAAGCAGGAGTTGATGCAGAAGCCATGGAAGGATGTTCTTTACTGGCTTGCCTCCCCTCGCTTGCTCAGCCTGCTCTCTTATAGAACCAAGACTACCAGCCCAGAGATGGCACCTTGATCACTAATTGAGAACATGCCTTACAGTTGGATCTCATGGAGGCATTTCCCCAACTGAAGCTCCTTTCTCTGTGATAACTCCAGCCTGTGTCAAGTTGACACAAAACTAGCCAGTACACATAGTGTTTCATTGTAGCAGCAGAAACCCTGCCGAAGACAGCAACCTTGGTGGAAGAATCTGAGGACCTATGCCAAGGCGCACCCGGGCTTAATGTGGAATGATGCTTATATAATTTAGTGTCTTTTAAAAGTAAAACTGAAATAGATTATGGAGTCTATATTAGCTACTTCTCCCGTCACTATAATAAAATACCTGATAGACAGGAAGACAGGTTGGTTTGGGCTCCTTGTTTCAGGGATCTTGGACCATCCTGGTGGGGGCAGCATGAAGGGATAGCACTATCTATGTGGCAACAGCTTCTGCTTACATTAGGGAGAACCAGGAAGCAGGAGTTGTGGTCAAAGCCAACCTAGCTCTTAGTGACTCAGCTAGCCAAACCCCACTTCCCAAAGGCCCCCACAGCCTTCAGATAGAGCCATGGGCTGGGGACTGAGAACTCAAAACACGAGGCTGTGTGGAACATCTCAAGTTCAAAGTACAGCAAAGTGCAGAGTAAATGTTTATCTCGGAAAGGGAAGGAAATCGTGAGGAACAAACTCGAGGAAGCAAACAAAGCTGCAGCAACTAAAACACGCTTTAAATGAACTAATTCCAGGCAAACCGTTATGATCCTAAGCTTTACTTTTGACTGGTATAGTCTTTATTTCTTCATGTGTCAAATATTTTAGAATATCATTTTCCAAGAGTAATTCCATCTCTCCTCTGGAGTGATGATCAAAAGTTGTTTTCTCAAAGTATCTTAACTGTAAAAAGTGTCTTTCTTATTACACTTGTTTGTTTCTTTATGGGGTGAGAGAGAGAGAGAGAGAGAGAGAGAGAGAGAGAGAGAGAGAGAGAGTTTGAACTCAGGTCATCAGACTTGGCAGCAAACACCTTTACCTGCTAAGCCATGTCTCTAGCCCTAGACTTGACTTCTGAGAGGAAAGAGCCAGTATGTTGATCAAATTTCAGTGATGAGTGACCCTCATGCTTGCAACTTTCGCAAGCTCGAGAACTAAGACTTTCCCACAGAGCACAGCCCCCCACACCTATGTTACTCCTCAGGCCTCTATAAAGACATGTGCTACTGGCCTTGATTCTCTGTGCCCCACTTCCCAGCAAGTCAGCACAGTAATCAAAGAAAAATGCTGGATGTTACCTTTTCCCTGGGACAACCATCAGCAACTGAATATAAACAGAAGTGCCTCGGGAACACGTCCCACGTGACCCCAGAATCATACTCCCTTACCCTATCTCAAAACTGCCTTTGACAAGAGCACAAGGGCAGGTTAGGGGAGGGCAGACTAGAAAGAGGCATCCACTTCAACATCTTGGTTTTTCAAAATGGTGAAAGCCTACAGCCTCGTGAACATACTACCCATCCATTGGGGTGGGGACGAGGGGACACCTGGGAAAGTTCTGAAGCTCCTGCCCAGTTTGCCTCGTGATAAGTCTGCCTCCCTAGGTAATGACTGGATACATCAAGTGGACAGAGAAAGAAGCAGGATTTTGAGCCCAGCCAGTACAGGGGACAATTTTATAGTGCCGTTAAGACTAGGCACAGGAGCCGGGCAGTGGTGGCGCAAGCCTTTAATCCCAGCACTTGGGAGGCAGAGGCAGGCAGATTTCTGAGTTCAAGGCCAGCCTGGTCTACAAAGTGAGTTCCAGGACAGCCAGGGCTATACAGAGAAACCCTGTCTCGGGAAACCAAAAAAAAAGAAAAGAAAAGAAAAAAAAAAAAGAAAAGACTAGGCACGGGGCTGAGTTTGTTCAACTATAAGACCTATTGTACCAAATACCATAATGAACTTTACCTTATGTATGGCAGGCTTGAGATATCTGCAGAACGTTAACCGTGGTGGTGACATAAAGTAGCTAAAATTACCTAAAAGGACCCATGCAAGATTCCCAGAAGAGCCAGAATGATTTCTCTGTGCCTGCAATATTTATTCTTGTTATTGACTCCTCTATTCCTGACTCGGCCATTCCGTCTCACTGGCAAATGTTCTTGTCCTGATTGTGTTTTGAACAACAAAACCCTGTAGACTGAGACAACCGTGTGGGAGCATGGGGAAGCGTTTGACATTAAGCTTTAGTAAGACTGCAAAGTCCTACTTTCCCTTCTGTGGCTTAAATAATTCACACTGCCTTCAGTGTGTTAAAGGGGTCTGATGACACAGAACCAGCGGGAACCGCCATTCGAGTTTCTCCTTCTGCCAATTCTCCTAGCACAGAATAAAAATAAAAAGAGATGATAGATTGTTCACTTACTGCCTTGGTGTTCATTTAGAGCATTTTTGTCTGCAGCGAAAACAGAGCAATCGGAGGGTGAGCAGCCACGAGAGCCTTCCTGACTACTGTATGAAACTGTAAATTCACACTCGTTGGGGCTGGCGGTGCTTGACAGACTATTTTTCATATATATTACCTTTGCTATCTGTTTGTGTCCTTGCCTATTGATAGTTAATGCGTCTTCTGCTATTGTTCCACGCAGCAATTGTGGTTATCTGCTAACGATACAATGATAGAAGGTATTAAATATTAACTGGCAATTTATAAAGGGGCTGAATTTTTGCTCTGCAATAGATAAAATTGAAAAAAAAACGCAACATGTAAAAGGCTGTAAGAATTGGAAGGCAGTGTCTCCTGGATGTGTAGATCAGCAGTTCCCTGGATCCTTTTATTGTTGCCTAAGGATTAGTAGAAGTTAAAACCTAAATGCTTACAGCAGACCCCCGGGCAGCACCAGCCTGCTGGGAAAAGAAACATGGACGCTAATGCTTGTTTACTCCTTTGGGGTTAAAAAAGACCCAAGCTACTGGAATAAAATGGCAGACAATACAGTTGGACAAAGGAATCATCCAAGCCTACTGCATTAGAGTCTGCCACTTTCTTGTTATTGTTTTATCTCTGAGTGAGGCACGCCCCTGGGATCCTCTGAGTTCCATTTATCTGTGGCCACAGACTCTGACCAAACCAGGCTAAAAGTGCTAACTTTGGCCACAAAACCTGCTCCCGGGGGTGTTGACTTTCATGCATCCAAACATGCTGGTTGGGTTTCCTGTGTGAGGAGGGACTGACCCAGAGTGGAGCTGTAGGAAGGGAGGGGGATCGGGTGTGTTCTGGTTTCCACTGGGATGTTACTTTGCTCTGGAATTCACCGGCTACTGTGATCACCATTCCACCATTCCTTTGGGTCAGGAGTTTGGGGAGGTCTCAGATGTACGGCCATCTAGGCAGGTTACATCCGGATTGTAGTCTGGTGACTGTGAGAGCTGAAATGGAAGAGAGAGCTGAACAGCTTTGAGATGAAGTGAGTGCCCTGTCTGGATCTATGGCTCCTCCCTACATCCTAGTTCAGGCTGCCCGACAACCCAGAGACCTCATGGTCAGAGATTTAAATACAAGTCTTCCAAAAAACAAGGAAACTGAATCAGTAGGTTTAGTGGTTGATCGGATGTGGGAGTGAGGTCAGGCGGCAGAAGATGATCTCCAAGAGGGAAACTTGCTAACCAAGGGGTGGGATTCAAGAAGAGATTTTTATGGGAAAGAGGTAAATTTGCAACACAGCTAAGCAAAAATGACCAACAAGGCAATAGAAAGGTATGTCTAGACCCCAGTAGAAGGCTGGAGACTAGAACACAGCAAACTGAAGTCCCTGCTATATAGAAAAAGTTGGGCTTGAGTGGAATTTCCTAGGGAGAATTTATAGATCAAGAGTAGACTCAGTGGACAGAAAGAATTAAGTGTTGAGGTCGCTTAAGAGTCCCCAACTACTCAATGAACCCCCAAGCAAATGAAATGTGCCAGATTACAGAGAATGCATCCCTGGGATATGTGGTGGTTTGAATAAAAATGGCGCCCTATAGGTTTATATGTTTGTTCCCAGTTAGGGGGTGCGGCCTTCTTGGAGTATGTGTGGCCTTGCTGGAGGAGGTGTGTTACTGTGAGTAGGCTGTGAGGTTTTAAAAATCCTCTACCAAGTCCAGTCTCTCTCTCTCTCTCTCTCTCTCTCTCCTCTCCTCTCCCTCTCCCTCTCCCTCTCCCTCTCCCTCTCCCTCTCTCTTTCTGCCTACAGATCATGATGCAGAGCTCTCAGCTACTGTTCCGTCACCATTTCTGTGTTTCCCGCCGTGATGATAATGGACTAACCCTCTCAAACTGCAAGTAAGGCCCTAATTAAAAATGCTTTCTCTTATCTGGTGATGTCTCTTCACAGTGACAGAGCAGTAACTGGGACAGGTGAGTGGTATGTTGTTAGGCTGGCAGCCAGGGCTGCTTGGGGCTCATGGAGGACAATTGCCTCAGTTTGTCTGATCTCCAGGCTTCTGGTCCCGCTCGCCACACCCTTCCCTCCTTGCAGCGTGTGGCTCTGTTCTCAGTCGTCACTTATGCTCTTATGATTCTAATTCTGTGACTTTTCTCCACAGAAGAGAACTTTCTTTCTCCCTTCCCTTTCCTCCCTCAGTCCTGGGCTTCTTCCATCTCTCTTCACCCCCTCTGTCTCACTAAGCTTACCATGAACCTGAGGAGCCCTACACATCTGACAAATGGATACAAGAGACTCAAGCATCCTTGCGTTTAAACTACATCAGGCACCAGTGGTGGCTGGCGCACACCTTTGATCCCTGTGCCTGAGAGACAGAGACAGGCAGGCCTCTGTGAGTTAGAGGTCTGCCAGGTATACAAAGCAAGTTCCAGGCCAGCCAGGGCCACAGAGTAAGTAAGGCTCTGCCTCAAAATGAATTAACTAAGTTGATTGTAATGATTAATCTTAATAATTAATCCTAAACCATTTCTACTGGCCAGCACAAGCCCTTGTAGCCCTAATATCCAAGTCTCTTGTCTCCAGAAAGGAAAAGCCATTCTTGGATTCCTTTGGACTTGGTTCTTTTGGGGTGAGATCATTTACACTCACCTCAAACTTGATTTTCCCCCATCATAAACTCACTGCATGTTTTCTATGCACTTTTGAACCCTATTGAACTCTATTAAAAGCCTAGTTGGGCCAGCAAGATGGCTCAGAAGATGTTCACATCAAGCATGATAGTCTCGAGTTCAAGCACCAGAACCCACCTGGTAAAGGAAGAAACTCAGTCCTGAAAATTGTCCTCTGGCCTTTATACCTGTATACACATACACTCACACACACATTCTTACACACATATATGTATATACACATACATACTCATACATATATACATACATACTCACAAACACACACACATACACATACATACACACACATATTGAAAAAGTAAAGTACTAATTTTAATATAATAATGTAATAATTTTAAAAGACATATCATCTGGCCCTTTGATTTTAGTAGAGATGTAAAGACTGATTTGAAAACAGGATTCTTTGAAATAAATATGAAATCATTTGTTCATTTTATTTTTCATTTTTGCAGTGCTGAGAATCAAACCTAGGGCTATAAACAAGCTATGCAAATGCTCCACCACTTAGCCAGAGCCCTTTAAAACAATTATCATAGTATGTGTATTGGGCCGGGGTGGGGTGGGGTGGGGTGGGGTATGTGCATACCATAACACACATATGAAGCTCAGGAGACAACCTTTGATGTCAGTCCTTGCAATTTACCTTGTTTGAGACATTGTCTCTCTGTGGCTCACTGCTATAGATACCAGGTTAGTTAGCTCAAAAGTTGCTGGTGATTTTCCTGTCCGTGTCTCCCGTGTCCAGTTAGAAGCATTACAGATGAGAGTTACTGTGTACTTTCATGTAGCCAAACTCAGGTGTTCAGACTTCGGCAGCAAGTCCCTGACCGACTAAGCCTTCTCCCCAAACCAGCCCTCGGCTTCTCTGAAGCTCTTAGTAATCCACTCGGAGCTGGGTATGGGGGTGCTCTCTAGTAATCCCAGCACGCTGGAGGCTGAGGCAGAGGGATCAAGTTCAAGGCCAACCTGGCCTACGGAGTGAGAACTTCTATTAAAAAAATCAAATCGCCATCATCATCTTAGGCGGAAAATGGGCAAAACTGTGACTGTTGCTTCTGTTTCTAGAGATGACGGAGCGGAAACTAAGACTGTCCAAATCACAAGCCCAGATGAAGCACTCACTGCCCAGTTACTCAAGGGCTCGGTGACACTCTGCTTTCAGAGCCCTGTGACAGATGAGCTCCCTCACAGAGGAACATCTGGAATGATTTTAGGTGACAGAACTGCATATAATGGAAATAGACATCCTGAAGAATCAATATTAAATCAAGAGGTCATCAGCTAGGTGGTGTTCCCGCCTTAGCCCGCTGAAGACTTTGGGAGGGATTATTTATTGTTAGGACAATTTTCATCTTGGGAACATCACTGACACCTTTATTTTAATAATTTTTTCCAGATGACCCTGCTTGGGGCCTTTCCCTGGAACAGCGCCTTATTAATTACTCTCAGAGTCTTGGCTTTGTATGTGTCCAGACAGGGGTGAGGGGAACAGAACCATCCAGATTCTTCCAGATTCTTGTGTCCAACTTTTAATCCAGTTATTAAAAGGCTGTTAAAATAACTCCTTCTGGAGCCGCTCCACGGAGGCGGAGTGAAGAGGAAGGACTCTGCAGCTGCCCCAACCCTGCCTGGCTGGCCCTGATTCAAACACTAACGCTCACAACCTCCTTTGATTTACGTGGCTGCAGCCCAACTGTTTTGAAAAGCTGATGTTGTGGAATCTTTAAGTCCTCTGTGACCTAGGTCACCAAAGACAGGAGCAATTTAGTAAAAGTATTAATTGAAACTCTCTTGACAAGCCCCACTCCTTCAGATAAAGTCACACATCAAACCCACACAGGCCGCCAGGCTATTCTGAGCTGCCTGAGCTTTTCAATATCTCATAAACAGGCCCCTCAATCACTACAATCTAATAAGGCTATAATCATCATTGACACTATAATGATTAAAATGAATAAAACCCATTAAGAAAAGTCATGTTGAGTTATTAAAAGTTTCGCTCTGTGTGATATGTAATCTTTTATCCATTTTTTATGATGAGATCTGTAACCATCTATCCACAAAAGACCATTAATTTACTGCGCTGTGGATGTTACCATGCTCTTTAGTTTAACAGCTTATCATTGATTTCTTGAGGGAGATATTATATTTGGAGAAATACACATGGAACCAAAGCCCGAATGTTCTGTAAATTTCCCACTGACAGGATGATCAAAGAACTGAGGCCTGCTGGGCCACACAAGGCTGGTGAGCAAGTTCTCTAGAGCAGAGAGAGCCCTCAGGCTACCAGGGAGCATCACAGGGCTTCTAAGGAAAGGTCATGTGGATGGCTGGGGTGGGGGTTGGAGGGAGAAAACGATAAAATGTCCATTAACTGGAGCCTAGTTAACTGGCTTATTGGCATCTATTAGAAACAAATTGCAAACAAAAGTGATCCTATTATAAACTTCTCCTCATCCCCTCTGCCAAGGGCGGTCCCTGATTGGTTCAGAAAAGGCCCCAGTAAATACAGTGCAGTCAAATGGCTCCTTTATTGCAAAGAGATTGGGTTTCGGCCAGCAGCAGCCTCCAGCCAGCCGCAACTAGCAAGGAACTACAAAGTTGGGCGCCATCCATGGGCCCTTCGAACAGAAAGAGCCCTGGAAGGCCTGCTAATGTGCTCCTGCCACATTCTTTCAGTGGAGACTTTCCCCCCTAAACAAACAGTAATAAAAAAATCTGAATGGAGAGATGTGTACACAGAGCGCCGAGTTAAGTGGTGGGGAGCCCATACTTCGTGTGTGCTTTTTCTCATAATAAACTCGGCTTCAATATCTTTACTGCTCATCTCCTATTTAATCTTATTAACAGTAAAAACCTAAAAAGATTCTGTAAAGCCAAGAAGAGGATGTTGCCTTGAAAGCTGCTCTTCATTTTCCTGAAATGATTAATAAATCCACTTGCCAGACTTCTGGGCCAGCCTTTTAAGTGAACCGGCTTGCCCTGGGTTCCCTAGCAGGTAAGAACATAGTCACACTCAACCAGGTAACAATGAGAGGCTTCGTCTTATCAGAATTCCTTATTTTCTAAATTTCCCCCTTTTGAAGTTTTGCTGGTTTGTCCCCCCTCTACCACCACCCCCCTCTCCCCTTCCATTCTATCTAAATAACATTAGGTCGTAAACGTCATTCTGTAACATACCGTCTCTTAGTGGAAGCCTGTCCTTACCAAAATAATCAAATATTCTTTATGACCACCCTTTTAAAAAAGAAAGCAGCAAATTCCATCTATAAGGTTGAAGCATAGTTCAAAGCCAAAGCATAGCCAACACATTGATTTTTATCAATCTTTGGACAGTCAATTCAAGCCTACACCACGTCGTTATGTAAGACAAAAATGGTATCCTAATGAAATTAAAAGGCAGATTCATCAAGAATAAAAAGAAAATGGTCCTTGTCATTAACCTGTGGAAATAACTGCTTCAGGGCACAATGGAGGCTGACAGCTTGGAGGGGGGCCATGGATGATGTAATACTCCATAGATAAGAATGGCATTTACTCCGTCAGTGAGAACATTTGGGTGCCTACATCCTTTGCAGTCAGGACGCCTCCCACGCCTCTCCCTACTTATGAGAAGATGGAGAGAGAACTGGGGGCTCTCAGACCTTTCGCCTGATCTTACCAGTGTGGTGTCAGCTATGGGGAAAGTATCTGTCTCCTGTCTTTATCCTCCCCTCCCTTTAGAGGGAGCAATGTGAATGTATAGCAAGCTGCTTGTGGCAAGTCTCAGCAACCCCAGCCCTCGGGATGCTGGGGATGCTCGCCTGAGGTCCAGGCGAGGCTCTGTCTCAAGAAGAAAACGGATAAAAACAAAATGTAATGCAATACAAATGGACATTGGAGCCTGACTAGGGGCTTTTAAAGGAATCACAAAATCACTTAAGCACTCTGATTTTTTTTTTAAAGGCAATTGGGAAGAAAGTGTGTGTGGAGTGTGTGCACATGCGTGTCTGTACATGAGTGTGTGTGTGTGTGTGTGTGTGTGTGTGTGTGTGTGTGTGGCTGCGGGTGGTATGAAATAAATAATAGAAGCCAGAGCTGTGGGTCAGGAAACAGGGAAGAAATCACTTCAGTACATCAAAGAAGTCTTCTTTTAGTATATCTTTAGAGAAAGTGAAATTGACTGTTAAAATACCTATAAAATTTTTAAAGGCATTCATGAATTTTAATTTATCATAATAGTATTAAAAATATAGCCCTTTCTAACCATGGAGGCCCTGAGAATTTTGTAACATGAAAGTTTCCTGGTGTTAATTTGGACCTTTAATTAATTATAACCTTTTAGAAAGAGGCTATTTAACTGCTTTAAAAAAGAAAAAGAAAAAAAAAAGGTTACATAGAAATGATGAGAAACAAGGCTCACCGCCCCTGTGCAGGCGGCAGCGAGCACCGTCCCCCAGTGATGAGTCAGCACTTCTGTGACTACAGGTGGGGAGAGCAATAAAATCTTGCTGAGTTTAGTCATTGAAATTATATAGTTTCATAAATAGTATAATGTTGTTCTCAGCAGGTAAATGTGATATTTTAATGACATCCGTATTCTAACACACACAAATTCTCAAGGTCAACAGAACTCTTTTCAGCATGGGCATCTGGAGCCCGGCACTGAGGCAGGAGATGAATAATTCAGGCTCTGAAGAGATGAGAGAATAGGCCACAGCACTTACTAATTAGTATAAGATCGGTTTCTGGTAGGCTCTGTGGAGGTCTAAGACTCGTGCGTGTTTAAACAAAATAGAACTCACGTAGGTGATCAAGGTTTCAAACCCAGTCAGACCCAGTAACAACCTTGTCATAACACAGGAAGCTGACCTGCATCGAGACCAGGGCTTTGATTTCCAGCTGCGTTAAGACACAAGTCGACAAGCCAGCTGGGCACAGTGGCACATGCTTGTCATCCTAGCAGTTGGATGGAAGGGGAAGGGTTACAAGTTCAAGCCTGACCTTGCAGTAAATTCTACACCAGGCGGGGCTACATAGTAAGACTCTGTCTCAAAAAGAAATCAAGATAGTAACGACAACAACAGCAACACACAAGTCAACATACTCTTTTGTTAGTCTCACAACAATGTAGCCCCCTGTTTTTCTGATCTGGAACGTAGGAGGAAAGGCAATAATAACTCATTATATAACATCCTCTCCTGAGCATCCTAATGCATCACTGGGAGAGAACACACTTCTTTGAGTCATTAAAAAGTCAGCTTTATTACACTGAAGACACAGGCATTAGCAATATTCCTCCCAGCTACTTTCCCTTAGCACCTCTGCCAGTCCATGGCCAAGACTGGTGTGAAGATTTCCCTTTGTATAATTTTTGTCCCTTTTTAAAAATGTCTTCTTGGGCTGGAGAGATGGCTCAGTGGTTAAGAGCACTGACTACTCTTCTAGATAACCTGGGTTCAGTTCCCATCACCTATATGGCAACTAACAACTATCCACAACTCCAGTTCCATAAGATCTGATGCCCTCTTCTGGCCTCCCCAGGAACTGCACATGGACATTATACAGCCATACATGAAGGCAAAATGCCATACACATAAAATACTTTTAAAAATTGTTTTCTTACAACGTGGTAAGTGAAATTAATAGTAATAAGTACTGCAAGCTTAAATTTTATTAACAGAATATATGTTAAATGTTCTTCACATAATCTGGGCCAGGGAGAGGCCTCAGTTGGCAAAGGGCTTGCTTTGCAAACATAAGAAGCTGAATTCTATTCCCCAGAATCCACTGTGCTCTGTGTGGTATACATGCAGTCCCAATGATGAGACTACAGAAGCAGGCAGACGGTGGGGCTCACTGGCCAGACATAAACATCACACACACACACACACACACACACACACACACACACACACACACATACACACACATACACACACACACACACACACACACACACACACACACACACACACATAGCCCATACCTTAGAGAACTCTATACCTTACAGATAATTTCAAACTAACCCTCAGAGAACTAATTTACTATACAAGGCATTATTAAAGTCAGGGAGACCCTCCAGAGCTCTTCCCCTCTCTTCAACAAAATCCATGTTTGGAGTTTGGAAGACTACCCCATGATGCTTAATAGCCATCTCACTGTCAGGGCGTGATAGAACATTGTTGCTGGTCCTTGAATGGCTGTGTTTCTTTACCTGAACGGCTCTCACTGAAGAAAGTTCTCTGTCAACTTGGCATTGGCCACCCCAAAATGAATAGGAGAGAGGGCGGTAGCAGAACTGAGACCAGTCAACAGTTAGCCCTACTGGGTTTCTTTGCTGGGAACTCTGAGTTTCTCTCTAGACTTCCCTTTCTCTATGAAGTCCAGTAGTAAAACTGGTTTAGAACAAGCCAATAAAGGCAATGAGCTCAGGTCCACAGCGGGTTTAGGAAGAGACACATGACACCATTCAGCACAATGAACTTAAGGGGAAGTCTATAGAAGAGACTTTCTCAGGATGGCTTGGTTATAGAAGCACACAAGAAAATTCACCCCCTTTTTTTCTGTCTCCTCAGGAAGAAACTAACACATTGAAGGTGACAGAGAGAGAGCTGGGATCCAGAGCCCTAGTGTGAGTGAATGCATTAGTTAATCCAGCAGTCACCAAGTTCTGAACTCCTTTCTTTGATGTGTGATGAGAATAAAATTCTCTTAGTATTCAGGACAGTTGGGTTGGTATTTCCTGGGTAAGTATATCAATAAAAGAGCCTTTAAAATAGTTGAATAGGTCTTAAATTGAATCTCTTACATCGAACATATCTTAAATTGCCTAACACTGTTTAGGATTATATTTGTGAGGTATTCCAAATTCCTTAAAAATATTTTTTATTTTCCCTTCTATCTAGTTATCTAAATATCTTAAGAACTTTATATAAAATTGTTTCAGAGCCAGGTGTAGTGGCATACACTTGAGAGAGAAGCGCAGGAGTGAGTTCAAGGCCAGCCTGAACTACTGATACATAGTAAGTTTGAAGACAACCAGAGTTACAGAGTGAGAGTCTGTCTTGGAAAAAAAAAATTACCTCAGTATTTGAAAACCACCATGTGATTAACAATTCTAGATCAGAGAACCTATTTGTTGAAAAATTTGAAAATACACATTATCTTGGAAAGCCATTATAATTCTAAGTCACATGGTAAAAAAAAAATTCTTATACCCATGGACTAAACTGTATTGTCTGTTAGTATCACAAACATGTGTGCAATA
Source organism: Mus minutoides (assembly GCA_902729485.2). Classification (NCBI taxonomy): domain Eukaryota; kingdom Metazoa; phylum Chordata; class Mammalia; order Rodentia; family Muridae; genus Mus; species Mus minutoides. The sequence goes on from LR749860.1 coordinate 855,176, forward strand.
GCTCATAGAATCCCCAACATGACATCTAAGGCTCAAAACGCAATCAGGACTTACAATCGCACTGAGAAAAATGCTCTCCAGTGTCTTTCTTGTGAGATGTAGCAATATAAAAGAATGCACTATAAACCACATTTCAGGAAGAGAGTAACAAAGAGATAAGATAAACATGGAATGGTTACACAGCCAGGATTTACACATCGTCATATACTACCCATGAAGAAATAAAGAATGCTTGCCCTATACATTTTACTATCAACAAATCTCAGAAAATTCAATTACTGAAGCAAAGCTCATTTTCCCTAGCTTCTGTGTTCCTTAGATCAATATTTCTAGGGACTTAATAGATACTAATATATGTGCTACCCTGTCAGAAATAAAAAAAAAAAGAAAGTTTGGGGTTGGGTTTGGGGTCTAAAGTACACCTTGAGTCAAGTGTTAAGGAATAGGTGATTTACTTAGGGAAGGGACCCAGAAAACACTATCAGCGGAGAAGGCTAGGGACCCAGTACAAGGTGAATTATTAAGCCAGTAACCACAGAGGAAGAGGAAAATCTGCCATCTCCTCTGTGTTTGGTTGAGTACTTCTTTAAGAGGTATTAATTCTCTCATTCTTATAGTTAGCCTGGTATCAGGTCCTGTTCATTCCCATAGGCTACCCTGAACAAGTAGTCTTTGGCCAAAGAAATACAGGTGTTCAGAGAAAGAATCCCTCAAACTACGGAGTGTGCTGGGCTTTAGTTATGCCAAAGGCGTCCTGTGCCACACTAAGAAAGGCATAATGCCTTTTCTCCCTCTTGGCCGTTCAAGATGAGCCTAATTATATCAAAAGCTCTAGCAAGAACTCCTTCTAAAACTTACAGAGGTTGCACTAACCTAAACTGGCACCCCCCCCCCCCAAAACACCTCCAGGAGAGCTATTGACCAGCAGATTTCGTGTACGGAAAGGCTGTCCCGGATAGATCAATATTAGTCATAAAAACTAAGTCGATTATGATCCCCATACCTTTCTAAATGGAGCCAATGGTTCCCCTGGTGATGGCCCAATCCGTACTTCCATTCTGTTGCAGATCATAAGTCATGTCCACTCTGAATTGTGTATCCACTTTGATCTGGAAGGAAGGACCTTGACGACTAACAAGCAAGATTCATGTAGTCACAGGACACAAGAACTGGGCCAGTCCTTTGGGGGATTTTATTAGGAAAACATGAATTCATATAGATAGCATAAGAAATATAAATGTAATGGTGTATAAAGAGAAATCAAGAGGCATACAGACATTTGTAATCCGAGCGGATGCGAGGCTGAGGCAGAAGTCCAAGACTGGGGCCAGCCAGGACTACATGGGGAAACCTTGGCCAAGACCAAGTTATAACTAAGCAAAAATGAAACAAAAACTAACAACTTGGTTAAAGAGTAAGTAGAGGAAAGTAATCAGTAGCATATTGGTCTGGTTATGAATGGACATAAAGAAGAACAGTTCTGACTGCCCAGTCAGGCTCTCAGTTGGAACTCTAGCTTAAGGGTTCATACACTGTAAGTACTTGGACCATTAAAGGCATGCCAGATCCAGAAATGTCTTTCGGTTCCTGTACTTGTGAAGTCTGGTCTGCTTTAAGTCTAGTTTGGAAATTCCACGAAGCTTGATCTTGATCCTTACATAAGAGGCAGCCTTCTGGAATTTGTTTAAGAATATTGCTGTGGTTTGCATGGCATGCCATGTGACCCTCCTGCTGAATACTTAGGAAATGGTAAGACTTCTGTGAGGTAACCTTCACCCTGTTTCTGGATAAAAGCAAAGGCACTCCGTGCTCTAAGAAATTACTCAATCAGCTCTCTCCCCTAGTTTCCTTTCTACCCAACAGCCCAAGCTTCAACTCCTAAAAACAAAATGCTCTGGTTTTGAAACCCAAGATGACAATGAGCCAGCAAGTAAATGCATGAGGGGCTTCGTGGGGAGTGGGGAAGAGCCGAGGACTTCTCTCTGTAACATGTCTTCTTGACTGTACATTGCCTTATATGGTAAGGAATTTTCTAATAAGAATGTGCTCTTTTGGCATAATGGGCAGACGAGAGGCTTTGGCTTCGTATACATTCAAGTCCCACCCCCACACTGCTGCTTCCCATATGTGGCAGGAAGGACACATACTTCAAATACTTCGGGCCCCAGTTCCCTCATTTTTGAAATGAAAAGAATAACATATAGTCTATAGAGCTGTTTGAGTGTCTGAATGCAATGGCTGAAACACAGTAAATTATAAGTATTTATTCTCCTTAGGAAAGGAAAGGAAAGGAAAGGAAAGGAAAGGAAAGGAAAGGAAAGGAAAGGAAAGGAAAGGAAAGGAAGTCACAGGGAAGTCTGAGCCGCCTGTGCCTTCCTAACTCAGCTCTGTTAACTCTCAACCCAGCTCTGACTGGCAACTGTTAGGCATTTTTAGTTTCCTTGTACAGTGAACAGTGCTCAAAACTTCCTAGAGCCACAGGCTCCTCTGAAACTGTATCAGGCCCCACCCCTTACTCTGCAGGTGAAGAACCTGGAGATAAGTGACTTTCTGTGACTTACTGGGGTTCCTCAAGTAGGTCATAGCAGAGGCAGAAAGAGACCCTGCATTTCTATTCTTCCCATTGGGTATTTGTCCCACCAGAACCTTCACGGGGTTTGAAATTAAAGTCAAATTCTTTGTTAAAAACAACCGTATTTCCCTAGAATGTCTCAGTTTCTCTCTTTCTTCCCATGATAAATCTAACAATACTTTGACTTACAGTCTAGGGAGTGGCTGTTGGGCATGGCACTCTCTCCTGGCAACAGGGAACTCTATGCATCTCTTGGCCAGCCTCCTTCAGGCATGGGTTAAAGGTTCCTCCTTGGTTTGACCCTAGCTCTGCCATCTCCCTGTGTTACTGCATCAGCTCCCTCTCATGACTCCCTGAAGGCTGCTGAGAATCCTGCTCCTCCAGTAGATGTTGGTTGGCTAGGTTTATCAATGTGTGGATACTAACATAGAAACTCATTGATGGTGAGGGAAATGAAGTGTCCCTTTGTGGGTGACGGCTTCTTTACGGATGATGGGTAAATTGCAGGTCAGTACGTTGATGGTCTGTGAAAAATCAATAGTCTAGGCTACCCAGAGTGCAGAGAAGTAGGGCAAAATAAAAAGCCACTGATAACCAGATGGGGGAACCAGAAAATCCTCCCCAGATCACCCATCACCTTGGCTTTTCCATCCATGAAGCTGTGCTGAGAGGGGATTCATTTTAATGTTTTTGAAAAGTCAGTCCATATTCTAAGCACATTTAATTAAACACAACTCCACTACACACTGCAAAACTTCACCGAGGCTTTCCGCTCAAGCCTCAAGAAGATTTACCCAGATTAATAAATAATATGCTTTCTCTAAAATGCTAGCCACAAAACAATTTTAAGGTGCTTGAGTGGAAATGCATGTCATTTAGATTTTGAAATGCACTGAGATACAAGTCTTTGATATAAGTTCATTTGTGCATCCCATTCGCATTTCTTAACAGAGGAGAAGACAGCATCTGATCTCCTCCCGGTACCCCAGATGAAGACAGCCGATCAACTGGTCAATTATATGGACTCATCCTTTCATTAAAGGGAAAAAAATGACATCTGAAAGTATACGAATCCTGATCCATTGATATTTCTTCCATGTTGGTAAGCGCTTTGGGGAGTAGGAAGGAAAAGCTAACTATTCTGAAGCAGTATTTTGGCTTCAAGAGTTTGAAATAAAATCATACGTGACAGGCAGTAATCTCCAGCAAGTCAATCGGCCTATAGGAGGAATGGAGAATTATCTTTTCAAAATTATTTATGAAGATGGACAGAAACTATAGAGACCCCTCACCAGGGCTGTTCACAGGACTCACCAGTGTCTGCAAGGAATAGAAATGCCTTCACATTCCCCTTTATTTATTTTGAAATGCACTCTTAAGTTGGGCATTAGAGTAAAAATCAAAACAGAAATTCTTTAAACAGTGTCGTTAATGAGTGAGGGGTCATAGGCTAGCGGGAGCTTACGAAATGGGAGTTTTCCTATCTACTAATGAACTATAAGGCAATTAATGAGTGAAGAAAAACTTTGAGTGGAGGGGAGGAAGTGTGATAAGATATTCATTTCTCTAGGGCAGAGCTTGGAAATTGATTAAACTGAAGCTCTGGAAAGATCCACTTAACACTCACGGTGCTATCGATGATCCATCGGTGATTGTCTGAAACCAGTCCTTGTCCTCTGCAATAAGCTTAAAGGTTGATCTGTCCCTAGAGGCTCAGATCTAGAGGAAGTTAAAGTAGAAAACCGTGGTAAGCCTGAGACAAGTGAAAACAGCAACGACTGCAGTCTGTCTTGGCTTAGCTGTTACTGTCCTGACTAGTCTAAGTCATTTCATGATTATATCTTTGCCCTATGTTGGATTGAAAATTAAGCTAAAGAAGATTCATCCTGTTGTTCTGGGCATGTGTGGCATGTACATATGTAAAAAAGAGAAGGAATCAGAGACAGAATCTCAGGGTAGGAAGACAGAAAAATTGTAAGCTGGGCTGGAGAGACAGATTAGGGTTTAAGAGATTAGTTAATGGTTGCCAGGGACCAGAGGTTAGCAGCACCATAGTCAGAAGGCATGCAGCTACCTGTAAGTCCCCTCTAGGGGACTCCAAAGCCTCTGACCCCTCCAGATACTGCCACTCATTTAAATGTAAGCATTTACTTGAAAATCCACATCACGACCTTAAAGAAATTCGAAGGGTGTGCCTTCCTGGGGAAACAGTCAGATACATAGACAGTCCCAAAGAGCTATTTATCCAAAGTACAGCATACAGCAGTAGAGCATACAGGCTCCTGGGATGGAGGCAGAGCAGTGGTCCTGAAGTCAGGCAGCATACTGACTGTCACATTGAGACAGCAGCTGTGTGACAAAGTTAGAACGAAGGCCCTTTGGGAGAAACCTCTAGGAGAAGAGGGAACGGACCTGTTCAAGAAGAGCTGCTAGGCCACTGTTTGGATCTAGTAAAGCTTCTACCTTCTCGTTGCAAGTTCACAGCTGAGCTGGGTCATTGAAATGGTTCCAGGAAAGACAAAAATGACCAGGCCTTCTATAAGCCATGCTCAGTCACGGGCTGGAGCCACTGTCTAGTCCTCAGCTCAGGAGCCTGAGTAGACCCGGAATCACTAACAGCAGAGCTGTTGGATAGTCAGATGTACTCTGTCATGGCAGCCAGGTCTTCCCTGAGGAGCATTTGAGTGGCCTGTGGATTCACCCCGTACATGCACAAGGCAGATTGTGGATACGTCTTGTTTCCTGAGAACATAATACATAAATGTCCTACATTTTCAATAAAAAGATACGTGCCAATAAAGAGAATGTGGGGTACACTGAGGCATTTTGGCATCCACCCACACAGAGCCCCCACACTGTATGAGCTGAATCAATGAAAAATAGGAAAAAAATTTTTTTCTAGGCATTTCCACAAAACGAAGAGTCAATACAGAATCTGTTAGTAATCTTATAATTTTTTTCCTTAAATCTGTTCATACTACTACATAGGCACACAAGAATGAGATGAAGTCTGATTTAGCACAAAATGTTATGCAACAAATAGCACCATCGCATCCAGGTGTCCTAACACATAAGACTGAATGAAAATGGATGCTGGAACAGTATGGTACCCACAGATTGATGCTGTAATCACCAGCCACAGGAAAGTTCACAGTCCTTCCTCAAAGTTCACCAGACATCATGAAGCTCATGTCTCCCATAGGTGTTGGGTCCAGTGTAGAATGCAGGGCTCATCTTGCTAGGTTCTCTACTTGGGCCCCCAGGCTCAATGTACTAATGTCCTTAGTGTCAATTTCCATCTATACATATTAGGATCATCTGCTACCAAGACCCTAAGCCTAGAAATTAACTATACCCTCTGGATCCCAACACACACACACACACACACACACACACACACACACACACGCACGCACGCACACGCACACGCACACACACTCCCCACAGTTTTAAACTGTTCTTTCTGAACCTTCTCCCTCATAACCTATCATCCTCACAATGTGCTCTGCCCAACCCATCAGCCTGGCCTGGTTCCCAGATCAGAGGCCTCCAAGCTCACCCTGTCCTGTAACCACCTAGTATTAAAATACACTATATACAGGAACCGTTTTAGAACTTCAGAACAGAGTCCAGCATATGTAGCAGGGAAGTTCTGCAAACACCTGAGAGGCCTCTCACTAGAAGCAGCTTACTACACAGTGAGCGGCATCAGTCTACCTACTCCTCCACAGTACCACAGGCAATAAAACCTTATACTAAGCCATCTAAGAAAGGTTGTCCTGGATGCCCCTAGCTGGAGACACTTGGTCACGGACACAACTCCTACCCCTTGTTTAGAAAAAGCAGCCCTGTTCCCTTTTAGAGCTTTTTCTTCCGGCCACAGTGATCAGCCTTAATGAAGTTGTCACCCAAGGCATCTTTGCATTCCCAAGCTATCACAAGAACATTTAGTCCAAGCTGGACCAACCCAACTCAAAATTTGGAATCTTTGGCATAGGACTAGAAGGACAGGGAAAAAGGTAGATTTATTAATTTATTTATCCATTCATTAACATAAGACATGCTGACAAGATAGTAAATGGTTTCTTAGTCTCCAGATTCCACTGCTCTCTTTGATCGTGCTTCTCAATAATAGAATAATTTTCAGTTATAGTCATTTAATAAGCTCCCATCACAAGGACAGTAAGCAAATTGTTAAGCAATCGATTCCATCAAAATTATATTTCATTTACACATTTAACAATTTCTTAAAATTACTGAGGAACTGGCTGGAGGAGTTGCCGAGTGAGTAATACTATGTATTGTTCTTCCAAAGGCCCTGAGTTCAGTTTCCAGCACCCAACTCACGACTGCCTGTAACTCTAGCCCCAAGGGATCCGATGCCCTCTTCTGGCCACTGAAGTCATGTACTGACTGTACATACTACACAGACACACCCACCCACCAATATAAACACACATAATTAAAATAATAAAATCTAGCCAGGCAGTGGTGGCGCATGCCTTTAATCCCAGCACTTGGGAGGCAGAGGCAGGCGGATTTCTGAGTTTGAGGCCAGCCTGGTCTATAAAATGAGTTCCAGGACAGCCAAGGCTATACAGAGAAACCCTGTCTCCAAAAAAAAAAAAAATTTAACACACACATATATACACACACACTGAGAATTATAATCTGTGGTATAACAGGGATCAATTCCACACTATGTCTGGATAGCAATAATAACAATAATAACAAGGCAGAATATAAGGAGCAGCAATGGGTTTGAAGAGCCAGGTCAGTGAAGAGCAGTGGTCCCAGAGAGAGGGAAAACATGCAAAATGAGCCTCACTGTTACCTCAGCCTGCTCCCTGGGGAGCCTGCCTCACATGGAAAGCTCCCCTGGAATTGGGAAGAGCTGGGCGTCCTGAGGGGCCACTTGTCAGAACACCAAAGAAGACATAAAGAACTTAACAGACACACCAAGGGTCCACTTTCAGGTCGGGTGGGTGGGTGGGTGGGTGAAGTGGAAACTTCCAGTTCTTTGGAAAGTTAGTTGTGCCAAATGGTGTTTTGCTGGGGCACACAGGTGAAAGGATGTCTTATTGAAACAAGCACATGAAAGACTTTTTTTCCTGAAGCAGACACAGGTGAAAGGATGTTTTGCTATAGCAAACACGTGAAAGGACTCTTGATGAAGGAGTATTAAATATGGCCCCACAGACAGTGAGAGGAGCCCTTAGCTTTTGTTTGCTTTACTTGGCCTTGCTATTGTTCGCTAAAGATGAGCATGGATTGATTCACCTTACATAGCGTTGTTGAGTTCAACTTGTGATAACACCATTGAGAGAAACTCGCCCAAGAACTACTCATGAGGTCCCTGTGGTAGCTTGTCACTTCTGCAGCCTCACCTCAGGCCAGTTGGGGAGCCTGGTGGTTTCTTCAGGATTGAGCTATACTGCCTGGTGTCTGCTTGTGGAAAGGGCTGGTCTGCAGCTGCTGAGTCATGTCTGGTGTTTACTACAGGACTGAACTGTTGCCCAAGAAGATCAAGCTTGCCCCCAAAGAACTACTGCTGAACAGGTCCACTCTCCCCCATATCCTAATAACTTTTCTCTTCCACTACCTCTGCTAGGTGGTGGGCTAGAGGAGAGTCTGAGCCCTTATTAAAAGTAGGTTGTAAAAACTGTATGCCTACAGTTGGGTTTGCTGGTGGCGTTTGTTCTGTGGGTGGCCTCAAATCCAGCATCCTCTTGTCTCAGCCTCCTGAGTGTTGAGGACACATGTGTGTGACAGCACATCTTGCAGCCTGAGGCTTTGCCTGAGCCCTGATTGGTGCACAGAGGTGAGGAAGCTGCTCGAGTCTGGTAAAAGAAGCTGCTAGAAGGATCAGAGAAAATAGTCTGCCAAGAGTTCTCAAGGCCAGGACATTCCATTCTGTTCCTACCAGCCAGGCCAGCCCTCCCCTAAATCACGGGGCACTTTGTAGAGTGCCCCAAGACAGTTTGCTCACAGTGGGGCAAAGGCTCTCCTTTGGTTAAAATTCTAGGTCTTGACTAAGAAATGACTAAACACAATGCCTGAAAGGATCAGATTTTGTCAAAATGAGTTAGCTGAATTTTGTTTTAAAAGTTCAAAAATATATATACAGAGGGCTGGGATAAGCATGTGCTTGTGATTAGCACATATGAGATCCTGGTTCAATCCCTGCACGCCCATAAGAGCAGGGAAATTTGTATATTGGAATACAAAAATGTCCAGCCCCCCAAAAGGGAAAACTCATAATCTCTGAATTGCAGAAGAAAGACACCAGGCACAAAAATAAACAGGAGCATGAGACCAAGAATAAAGAGAAAATCAGCCAGTTTGAATTGATTCACTTGTATAAAGAAGTAAAATGTCACAACAACATGAGTGTGTGTCCTTGTACATGTGTGTACAAGAAAGCATGCATTGTGAGTGTGAGTGTGTGTGTGTATGTGCATGTGTGTATCTGAGAGCATATGCACGTGAGTGGTGGGACAGAAGAGCTTAGAGATGAATCTTTTATCACCATCCACCTCACAGAACATGTGAACCCACCATTGTTATTTTTTCTAAGTGGATGTAGTAGCAAACTTCCCTCTGAATATGTATCTCTCTATCTGAGGTCTGGAGCTCTCAGCGCTCATCAGAGAAGTTTCTTTGTGTAGTACTGGAAGATGGGCAAGGGGCTATCACAGAAACTCACAACTGATCAAAGTGCAGAAAACAAGGGTCAACGGAGTGTTTGGCCATAAAAGGGACATCTGCATCATACTCGTTCAGCCCAAGGCTGGGAAAACAAAGAGGAAGAGGGGGCAGAAAGATATTCAGAGCCTAGGAAAAATGTGATGAGACGGATACATGGTACCTGAGTGCAAGCGGTCAGCCACAGGGCAGAAGGCAGGTTAAAATAATTAAGTTATGATCTAGTCAGAGAGAAGCCTAGCTATATGGCTAAGGTATTTGTAAATATATGTTGAGTCTGAGTCTGGTTTCTGGGAGCTTGGGGCTGGGAGGCAGAACCAGACGTAACTTCTAGAATTGTCTATTTGGGTTATAGATACACAAAAGCCCTAACTCGGGCCTCTTAGCCTTCCACTTCTCCTTTCCTCTTTTTATATTCCTCTCCGTTTCTGTCTCCATGTCCATCATTTAAAAAGAAAAGAAGACCAGAGACCACAGAAACAGACAGCCCGAGGTCCACTTTAGTATCCTACCAGTCATTATCCCTCAGCTGCTGTTAGAGACTCTACTGCTCTGTATTTCTATTCAACCACACAGGATTTAGCTGGGGACAGATGTATCATGCAACTTTTATCATAGAAATAGCCACAGGGATAGATGGCTTTAAAATGTCTCCTCTTCTGCAGGCAAGGGATAACTTTACTCTTTCGTGTACCCTCCTGCCTTGATACTGTGCTCAGATGGTTTTCTCCTGAGAGAGAAGTGTTATGAGAGAACATAAAGTTTTAATATTGGGGATGGCTGGGCTACACATCAGGCAGTGGCATACTTCTCTTCTATTTTTAATATATTCTAAGATCAGTTATATTTAATGCTTCTGATTCCAGCTAGTCCCCAAGCTGAATAAAAAGTTTTTAAGCATTTGTAAAAATCTAGACAGCTCGAATGTAAAGAAATTGTTTTGTCTAAACGTCCAGTCAGAACATAAACCCTTTTTATTGAACTCTTTCTTAAAGATTTTATTTATTCATTGGTTGATTGTGTGTGTGTGTGTGTGTGTGTGTAAAAGCAGTATGTGCCACAGTGTACATGTGGAGGTCAAAAATCAACTTTCTGGAGTTTGTCCTATTCTTTGACTGTGAGGGTCTCCAGGATTGAACTCAAGTCATCCTGGTTTAGCAGCAAGCATCTTTTTCTTCTAAGCCATCTCACCAGCACGGAACTTTCTTCTGCATTATATGTATGTGTGTATCTGTGTTTAGGCATGTGCATGTGCATACAGGTGTCAGCAGACACCAGAGGTGCTGGATTCCCCAGGAGCTGGAGTTATAGGCAACCATGAGCCACCTGACATAGGTGCTGAGAACCTCAATTGTGTCCTCTGCGAAAGCAGGAAGTGGTCTTAACCACTGAGCCATCGGTCCAGCCCCCTCACTATGTTCTCAAGAGTCAGCGGAGCAAGACCATATCTAAGACACTGGCAAGAGCAGAACCTTTGCAGCATCGTCCTGCATAGGATGTATTCTGGAGAGTTCCCCCACCCCTATAGGAAACCCTAACAAATGCAAGTTTCTTAATGCAAAAGGAAACCAGAGACTAAAACAGCAGCAAGGAGTCAGAGTGTGTGACCAGCAATCCAAGGAACAGCCAAGCTACGTCAGAGTCAAGAATACGTTTCGGAATTTGGATGGTGAACACGGGCAACCAAGAAGGAGGAACTTTGCCTCACCCTGATCAGTCATGTTCTTCCTGTATTTGCTTAGTACAATTTTTATGATCCTTGTTCCAGACCCTGTGGTCCTCTATGTCCTCCTATTTCCTCCCTCTTCCTCTTAGAGGCTCTGTGGAGCTTCTGCTGAAAGCATTTCATCCTTTGGGCTTCTGATCCAAGACTTTACCTGTCTTAGCCTGGTCATCTTGCTGTGACAAAATACTGCAGACTGAGAAATTTACAAAGAATAGAGAATTATGTCTCACACGTCTGTAGTCTGGGAAGTCCATTATTAAGGTACAGGGAGATTTTGTATAGTGGGGATCCAGTCTCTGCTTTTAAGATGGCAATTCTAAGGCTACTTCCTCTGTATCCTCATATGGCACAAAGGGTGAAGGGCAAAAGACCTAGCTAATCACAGTACTGGACAGTGATGTGCAGGCCTCTGGGGGTGAAGAACCACCAATGGGCTTACCCAGCAGTGGACATGCTATTAAACGGACCTGCCAGGCAAGATGCACCCACATGTGATGGTGAATTGACTGTATGGAGGAAAACAAACACGTTCTGATTGGATTTGAGGCCTGCTCCAAAGGAGAGAGTTAGTGCCTGGTACTTTAAATCTGGTCAAAGTCCCATGGCTGGGTGGTCATACATGCCTAGAGGTCCAATGCTATTGGTTTCCTTGTGTTGGTCATTGTTTGCTAGGGGTACAGTAAAGAAACTGCTGATATGATGTGTTAAGGGGGAGATGTTTATTGTGGGTGAGAGAAGAGGTCCAGAGGTATCTGGAAAAGTCCAGAGCAGAGAGAAAAGAAAGCAGACAGGGCAAGGCATGGCCAGGGGTTAGGAAGCAGGAGAATTAGGGAGAGTAATGGAAATAGCAAGAGAGAGAGAGAGAGAGAGAGAGAGAGAGAGAGAGAGAGGGAGAGAGAGAGAGAGAGCATAGCGAGGGGAGCAAGATAGCTTGAGAGAGCAGCAAGATAGCCAGAGAGCAAGGGGCGGACAAATCCCACAGACAACAGTGATATACTATCAGACTACCCTCTAGATCTTTATGTTAATATCCATAGACTAGTGTTGCTCTCAACCTTGATAAGAAAAGCTCCTTTTGGCAGGAGGGGCCTGAGGATAGGTGTTAATGCAGACATTACCTAACTGTCCGAATTGCTGAGAATAATTGGCTGCTCAACGTCTAGTCTTAAAGGAGACATCGATAGCCACACACACAAACAAGGCTCAGGAAATATTTCAGAAGGGGTCAGGGAGACTAAGAGCTGGAGGATGGGGGAGGTGCTATGAAACCCTGTCTTCTGGACATGACATGACCACTGTTTGCATGTATTCACCGCAACTGTGGTTACCAGCACAAAGGCAAGATAATCAACTTTTCAGTACAGGTGGGGGAGGATCCATGACACATCACTCCTAGCCATTGGCTGTTGACGGCCGCTGGGGGAGGAAAATCATTTTTCTTTGAGCTTGTGCCTATTGGTTGACTTTCCTCCTTTGAATGCCCCATACCCATATCCACAAGGGCACCACTAATCGGATGCAGTGAACTAGTTAAAAACAAAAGTATTTGGGAGAATGGCTCAATGCGTAAAGTCACTTGTGCTGCTACCAAGCCTGATGCTCTGAATTCAATCCTTGGAAACTTGTAGTGGAAGGAGAGAAACAACTCCAGAAAGTTGTCTTCTGATCTCTACATATGTGTCACAGCAAGCATGACAGCTACTCCCAAAGTAAATAAATGTAAAAATAAAAAATGTTTAAGGGAAGAGGAATTCAGGGGTAGAGTCAGGAAGTCTCTGAGCTTGAGGCAAGTCTGAACTATATAACAAGTTCTAGGCCAGCCAGGGTTACATAGTGAGACCCAGTCTCAAAAATAAATACACACACACACACACACACACACACAATACACAATACACATACATACATACATACATACATACTACATGCATACATACATACATTTTTTTAAAACAGTGAAGGGAAGAAGACACAAAAGAGAGATGGAATGTGGTGGGAATAGTCTTGGAGCAGTATGAAGAGGAAGTTGAGTATGGATATGGTCGAGATACATTGTGCATGTGTAAAAAAATTATCTAAAAGTAAATAAAAAATACTCTTTAAAAGAAATAAAAAGGCCTCACTGGGTCCTCCAGCTCTCCCACGGGATCACTAGCCCTACTTGTAAGGCTCCGCCCTCATGATCTACTCACTTCCTTACAAGTCTCACCTCTTCGTATCACTGTGCTTAGAATTGAGTTTCAACATGAAATACTTCACACAGTAATGCTGTGTGAAAGAGACATGGCAGCAGAACTGTCTTGGTGGCCATGCAAGGGGGAGAGCTGTTCACACAATTCTAGGTGTAGGAGTTCCCTCAGGGGAATTAATACAGTGATAACATAAAACAACACCACACCGACCCTCAGGAGCAGAGTGTTCAACAACCTGTGCTGGGGGTGTACTGTAAAGCATTAGACAGTATGTGGTGAGAGGCCTGACGGGCCTATGGATAACATCCAGCTACAGATGAGAAAATCCTATCATCACTACCTACGTCAAATCTTAATGATAAACTCAAATGTTTAAGAAGGGACAGTAAAGCTAGAAACATGGATGTTTTTAAAATCTTTAACATTCTACCTATATACCTGAAAAAACACTTGAGCAATAGCATTCCAAAACACAGTAATAGTTTTGAATTATGAATTTTAATAACCTTTATCATGAAATTATTTTTACCAATTACAAAATCAATACAGTCATCATTATACAAAAGTAATTTGGGGGAAGCCCAAAGAAGAATTGTAAAATTCTTCATAATACTAATCATGCAGGGGAAAAAAGGTTGATAGTTTGGAACATATCTTTTAGAACTTTTAAAATATCTAAATTATTATTATAAATATAATATTTGTAAGTGTTGAAAATAGAAAGCACAAATGAAAACATTTATTGAATGAACTTTTACTTTGCTTTAAAAAATAATATTATTATATGTGTGTATAGAGTACAGAGTGTGTGTGTATGTTTGTGTGAGAGAGAAACAAAGAGAGAAGAGGAGGGAGAGAAAGTGAAAGATGCGTGCAGGAGCATATGCACATGTGTGGATGTATGAGAGAGAAAGAGATGCACGCAGGCGTGTGTGCATACATGTGTGAGAAAGTGAGAGATGCATGCAGGCATGTGTGCATGAGAGAGAAAGCAAGTGATGCATGCAGAAGCACATGCACATGTGTGCATGCATGAGAGAGCCAGGGGTTGACATTATCTTACTGATCATTGTCCACCTTATCTTTTTAAACAGGGTCAGTCACTGAACCCAGCATTCACTGATTGGCTAGACTAAACGGCCAATGTTAGAGGAAATATACAGTGCGTACCTTCTCTTATGAAGCTAGACAGCATCTGGTAATGTTCTGGGTCTTGAAGACACAGATGCCCTCTATCCTTCATCTACCATGTACTATTCATAGTTAGTATGACTTTGGGCAAGCTTCTCAACTCTGCTGAGCCTCAACTTCTTCCTCTGCTAAAGAAAAGTACTCACCCCAAAATATCCTTATAAGACAGACAGACATGAAATAGTATGTCTAAAGCATTGGCAACTCAAGACTCATTTGGAAGTGTTTGGTGAGTTCTTGAAAGCTTTATGAAAATAACTAGAATTAACTGAAGGCACTATCAAAACTAGGAAATCTGCTTACGAAGACAGCTAGATTAGGTCCTTATCTTTTGGAACACCCATAATAACATTATATATATATATATATATATATAAAGAGAAGCATTGGCTCACTGTTTTGGAGGTCTTACCTCATAAATAGTTGGCCCCACTGCTTTTGGACCAGTACTAAGGCAATGAATGCATTGTAGTGGGTAAGAGTATGGGAAAAGAAACCCATTCACTGGAAAGCTAAAGAAAGAGGAAGAGACTGAAATTCCCACATCTCTTCCTAAGGCTCACCTCCAACCACCTAACACATTCCCTTAGTCCCAACTCTTTCTCTAAAAACACTCATACAATATATTTTGATTAAATTCATTCCTAAAGTCTTCATCCTAATCCTTCAATACCCTCCAACCCCCACCATCTCCCAACTTCATCCTAGTAATCAAGAAGAATAATTCTGTCTCCCTTGGAAGCCATCAATTTCACTAGTTCCTCAGCTAGGAGTGTGGGCTTGTGAGCTGTTTGTCTTCTGTGTTGGAATGGTGACTGGCTTGATCTTGTTCAGGTTGTGTGCAGGCAACCACAGCTACTGTGAGTTTGTGAGTACAGAGGTCCTGTCATGTCCCCCAGGGTGAATCATCCATGAGTAAAGGCTCCCAAACTATAAGCCAGCCCCTTTTCTCTTTTTACATTATTATGTGTATTCTGTTATTCTAACAGAAAATAACTGCAGATGTGCCTTATCCAGCTGACCCTCTAAGATGCTGTTTTGTTCTGATTCTCCTGATCTCTGCCTCTTTTCTCTTCCTGCCTCCTCTTCCTTCTTCCTGCCTCAGCTTTCAGGCAAGGAGGTGTGACAAAGATGTGTTTTTACTGTGCTCATTTTCTGCACTTCCAGCATATGTGCCCTTCTGTGTTTACTGCACAGAGTAACTTTCCTGGTGAAGGCTGAAGACTCCATCAATCCATGGGTGGAGAGATAAGGAGTTAGAGAGCAATTTGATACTGTTTCCATTTAGCAAAATAATAGTAGTAATTTCACTTCTGAGCCTATGATCTCACAAGCCATGGCTTTTGGTCAGATTTGCGGTAGCAGGAATGTGTTTCTTTCTGTGGAGTGAACCTTCAATTGGATCAGAGGAACTAGAAAGTTATCTCAGTGGGTAACAACAACTTATTCTCTTGTTCCCAGCACTCAGACGGTGGCTCACAACCATTTATAACTTTAGTTCTAGGGGAACTGACACTGTTTTTTGACCCTCTCAGACACCAGTCACATATGAGGTATGCATTCATACACATAAACAAATCATTAAAAAAACTCCACTCGGGTGTTGTTGGTTACCCACACAACAGTTGTGCACATATGGAATCATTGGATATGCTCATCATGTGGTTGTTATTGTAGGTCACACAGTTCACAACTAGGCAACTGTTGACACCTGTTTTTCCTCCCAGGAGCCTTTATAGCATCTCCAGTACTTATGAAGGTTAGCTGCAGGTAGGAACCAACCTGATTTCTCTAATGTCCTATGGCCAAAGTATGTGGTCTTTTTTCACAATAGTGTCTTATCATCAAGTTCTGATCAGCAAACAAAAGTAATGACAGTAGCTTATATTGTTTTAGGGTGACCCCCAACTCTCCAAGTTTCCCTAGTCACCAATAACATCACTCTGAGGACAGGCATTTGACAGATGAGTCTTGCCCTAGGGGTGCAGCTCAAAGGTAAACTATGGTGGTTTTGCATGTGAGAAATCCTAGGTTCAATCCATAATACCTTGGAGCAGGAGCAGGGCACACCCCAATAGGCCTTTATGTATAGGTTTTAGAGGAAGCCAGGTAAAGAAGGGGGCTGGGGTTGGGATCAAGCCTTTGCGTCAGCTAGTGTCCCTGTGAGAGATGAAGAACGTGTGTTTAGGAGTTATTTTATATGACTCGGTATCCTCAGGTGCTAGCCAGAGTGGAAATGGTTTGGGTCTCCTGTAGACTTTGGAGGTTTGCAATGGTTGAAAATGAAAATGAATTCTGAAGTTCTCTGGGTAGATTTCATGAAGTATATCTGGTAAATTACCAATAAAACTTAACTGAGTTCATCTCATGTCTGGGGACCCTTAAAGCTGCTATCATAAAACTCTACTGATGAAAGACTTTCTTATTGATTGCAATCATTATTGGCTCAGCCCGCCCAGCAGAAAGCAAATGTGCATTATGCCCCCCTGAGAAAACACATTTCAGATCCTCACCAGTTTTATGGGGCAGGCCTAAGAGATGAAAGCGTGTATTCACTATTCCATCCTTCATGGCTTTCAGGAGGCTGCTTTACCAGGAGCTTCCCCGCAGTCCAGAACACTCCAGAGCACAGTCTGCTCTGACTTATGTGACCTGGAAGTGGACATGCGATCTGATTAGAAAGATGTTCCCAAGCCCCAGTGGCCTAATTTGCTGTGTTTTTACTGTATTAAAATTCCACTTCTATTAACTCAGCTCACCGACTATTGATCCAAAAATAAAATTAATTCTTACTTTCTTATAAAAAAGAAGAATCGCAGTTTATAATGAAGTAAACGCTTGTACTCGATTGCATAATAGAAATCATTATGTTTCCTTATTACAAAGGTGCCTAATTAGCAAATATTTTCATTTCCCCTGATGTCATGGGTGGGGAGGTGGGTGATCACTATTCTAAGCACATAGCTGTCCCTTAGGTACATCAAAATTTGCATTGTGTAATTCCTTTTGAGACAAAGCCTTGGGATGAAGCAGAATGTAGATTTGGTGTAAGGTTTTGAAGGGTGAATGGTGGAACGATCTATGCTGGGTTCATTGTGATCTTCAGGAGATAACTCGGTGATTCTTCAGTCTCCTTGGGTCTCCTCAACACTCCTCCACTCTGCTCTACAAAGTCATTCTTTTGAATGCTCTACATAATAAATCAGGAGTTTCATCTTTTCCCCCACCACTCGGGAGGGGCTCATGGCACACTAAAACTTTAAAATATACTAAATATAATGCCAGAAGTTATGGCATAGCTAAATGTATCAATAAAAATGTTAATTACATGGTAACATCTCATGCTAATAAAGGTGTGGCCATTATTTTCTTGTGTATTGCTGGGCAGATGGTAAATTCCTGACTGAAATCTTAATACAGTGTAAATAGCAGACTTGGCTATTTAGGCTTGGTGAATGTTTAACACAAAAACATGTATCCATTTCACAAACATTTAGTACTTTTCTGCAGGGTCATTCTATCCTGTTTTATTATATTGTTATTAGCAAAACAAGGGGAAGGATGTGGGATACCTACTTGTGGGAGTAAAAATACAGGTTCAAACAAACAAACCAACCAGATGCTTACCAGGCAACACTTGAAAGTTGGTCCAGAAGTTCCTTACCTAAGTGCAAGGAAGGGAGGGAAACACAGCGGCACATGGCTCAGCTCCGTGAGATGGTCTCAGAAAACAAATCTTAACAAATGTGACAGGGAGAGCTGAAGGAAGGGGGGAGGGAGGGGAAGGGAGAAGGAGGGAGGGAGGTGGGAGAGGGAGAGGGAGAGGGAGGAGAGGGAGAGGAAGGGAGGGGGGAAAGAGGGAGAAGAGGGAGGTGGGAGAGGGAGAGGAGGGGAGGAGAGAGATGGGGAAGAGGAAGAGAGGGAGACCAAAATCTCCCTACATGTGTTGGGAGACAGAAGCCTTGCTGTATCAACACTTACATTAAACTTAATAAATTATCCATACATAAAACAGCCTGCTACGTACATCAAATTTGTACAACAAGAAGTGGAGATGGAGCCCAGGGCTTGTACACACTGAATACACACACACTACCACTGAATGCCATCCCCAGCCCAGACTGACATTTTATTTCTATTTATTTATTTTTGTGTTATGTGTATGAGTGCATGTTTGTGTCTTGGCACAGGCCAAGAGAAATATTTCATAATGATTTAGCAATCAGCTCATCAGAGAGACATACCAAGCCTTAACATCTATGTGCCTAGTAGCATAAATTTAGAGGTACACCAAGAAAAACTGATGAAACTGAAGGAGGAATAAATAAGTCCCCAATTGTGGGTGGATAATCGTCTTTGAATCATGACCTATGACTAACAGCTTAGCTCACAGCCCTCTCTGAGACAGCTTATAATTTAGCCCAGAAGGGAAGCTTATCATAGGTCACGTTCTCTGTGATCCTAGACAAAAGGGAAGGACAGGCCTTAGGTTGGTGGGGTTGAAGGATGGTGGGGTTGGGACAAGAGAATAGCTCTAAGGATGTGTAAAGAGAAAGTAAGAAAGACAACAGGGAGCAGTGTGGGCTACTGAAATTTTTTGAATGACCCAAAACAGAGTGTCACTCTATGTGAAGAATCCTGGATAAGTCACTCAGCTCTCTATCCTAAATCTAACACAGGAAAATGAAGAAAAGAATATTTACTTTATCCATGAAGATGGGAGCTAAGTCCATATTATGTATGGAAAGTGCTGGCAACACAGTTTCCCGAAGTAACTGGTGTACTCAAATATTCTACATAAACTAGAGGCTGAGGTAGATCCCAAGTCTCTGAGGAAAAGAACAGAACACTAACTCTAAGAAAGTGAGCAATGCCCCAGGCCACCCACACTTGAAGCCTCTGGTCACTGCTCTGGCAGGTAAAGTGAACGTGGCTCCGTGTCAGCCACCAATCCCCTTCATTCGAGTCTGAAATTGTGTTCTAGTTTCTTATTCACACACACACACACACACACACACACACACACACACACACACACACACACACACACACGCTGCTCAAGCAATTAAAACTGTCTCAAGAAATGTAACAGAAGTGTAAGTCCTAGACACTTAGTGGTTGTCAGTCTCTTGAGTGGCCTTCAGATAAAGCCTTATATAAAACCCCCTTGAAGGACATACATCTTCCTTCCAGAGAAGGGAAGAGAGCTTTCCCCTCTTCCCTTGGATGTGCATTTCCAGAGATATTTAGTAGCAGTAGTGATAGTGGTAGTAGTAGTAGTAGTATTTTCAATGAATCGTTCCTGTTTTAACTGAAACAAGGCAGAGCTGAAGTTGTGTTTTAATGAACTTTAGAGGTTGAGGGGAGAGGGAGCTTTGTGAAACTATGCTTCCCACCACGATGATAATGGGCTGAATCTCTGAACCTGTAAGCCAGCCCCAATGAAATGTTGTCCTTATAGGAGTTACCTTGCTCATGGTGTCTCTTCACAGCAATAAAACCCTAAGAGAGTGACATTTATTCTTGGCCATAAAGAATGGGCAGGACTTTGACCAGTGTGAGGGAGGGATTACAAGTGAATCAAACACTAATGAGGAACACAAAAATCCCACAGGGAAGGATGGAAGGTGGCCAGGACAGTGGGGCTCAGTAGGAGGAGAGACTAAAGGACAATCCATATTGTGGAGGGTTTCACATATTAGAAGACATAGCAACACGGAGTTGGTAGAAGTCATCAAGTCAGAGCTGGGTTTCAGAGAGTCTAATCTGTCAGAGAAAGATGGGGGGCTGAGAGCTAAGACAGGAGGGAGCAGTTGAAGTTCAGATAGATGTGGAGAAAGAGGAACCACAGCAAATGTGTGTTCAGAGAAAAGGAATGTAGTAGAGATAAATATGAAAAACTTGATCTCACTCCAAAGGCTCTGTCAAGGCTCTAAGAAGTATCATGTGCTAAAGAAGTCTAGACATGTCCAGTTGATGGCTCAGTCGCTCTCTTTTTATATATTTAAACAGCACACTTGTCTGGTCCTGTAACTTAAAGAGATGCCACACAGACAAAATAAAAAGAAACCCAGAGAGGTATACTATGATCCTAATGTCACAATAAGCCAATCTTGTTGAGGATGTTCCAACTAGTATTTTACACACACACACACACACACACACACACACACACACAGAGAGAGAGAGAGAGAGAGAGAGAGAGAGAGAGAGAGAGAGAGAGTTTTCTTGAGTAAATCCTGAATCCTGGGCTGTCTTGAAACTCACTGTGTAGACTATTAGGCTGGTCTCAAACTCACGGATTAACAAACACCACGTGCCACCATGCCCTACCTGCCTTATGATTTTTATGTGAATTGGCTCCTTTCATTTTCTCAACCTAAAAATAGATGCTGCTATTCTCTTTCAATGGATAAAGAAACCAAGGTTTAGTTGAGCCAGAAATATGGGCTCTGAGCACAGGCTCGGGCTAGCTTTTCCAGCACATGGTGGCACATGATGGGGACAATCCACTCTGAACCCAACCTGAAGCAGGTGTTCAGTGAGGGACACTATTCTGTGTGTGTGTGTGTGTGTGTGTGTGTGTACATATGCATGCACGTGCACTCATACATGTATACATATATGTTTGCAAGTTCCTAAAGAAGCCAGATTCCCTTAATCTAAAGTTATAGGCAATTGTGAGCCTCCTGACACGGGTGTTGGGAACTGAACTCAGGTCTTCTGGAAGAGCAGTGAGCTTTTTTGCCAGGTCTATGAAGGTATGACCTGTCCTTTGCTTCTGCAGGAGGATTAGGGGTGTAAACACCACCTGCCAAATGGAGAGCCAGGGACATCACACAGGGGTGAACAAGCTTGAGCAAAGGTAGATCAACTTGACACCGTCAGCTAAAGATCAAGGGAATTTAATGAAAAACCTATAGAATGGGGCCAGCTTAGGCCATAAGAGCACCTGCCAACCAGCCTGACAACGGAGTTTCCTCCCCAGGCCTTACATAGTACAAGGAGAGAACTAATTCCCAGAAGTTGACCTCCACACCCACACTGTAGCATGCCCACATATATTAAATACATAAATAAATGTTTTTTAATGACTTTTAAAAAGAACAAGGAAAAGCCATGCTGTGCCAAAGGGACCAAGACAGGGGCCTATGAGGTCTCTTCAGGGTGTCTCTGCCTAAAAGAATCTATAACTGACATCTTTGTCTTATAGGCTCCACTGGAGGTTCAAATACTACCATGGGAGCAACCCTTTGGCTGACCAGACTGGGGTCATGTGACCACCCCTCACTAGAAGAGTTATCCATCCAAAATGTCCTCCAAGTTTCAGTTACCAGAAAAGAGAGGAGTCTATGCTGGGCAGACAGCAGGCGCCAAGGCAGAAGCCCTGCAGGAAGCGTTTCCAGGCTGCGGACGAAGGCTCCCTGCCTTGAAGGACTGCGCAGTTGAAGAAGCATCTCTTCCCCCTGCTCCCGCGGAGCTAAATCTAGTTATAACCATATGTTACAGTGCCATTAGGCGAGCAGCTCTGGAAATCCACTAGGAACATTTCATGTTAAACTTTGCTGATTTTTCAAATTTTCCCTGCCCTCTTGGAGATGACTTCTTTCCCCTGCTTTTTTCTCTCCTCAGGAAAAGCACCTTCGCGTGCTTCTATGTCATGAAATAAGCATTATTTATTGTTATGCTCAGGGTTGTGGTGCGTTAACAATAGGACAGGGGATGATTTCCACAGACCTTTTTAGAGCTTTAGAAGTAACTTTAGTCTGTGAGACTTTTGCTCCCTTTGGGTCACGGTGCTGCGGCAAGGCTGGGTGAAGGTTGACATGCCTCGTGCTCACAGAATTACGGGAAGATGACAAGACGTCTTGTAGATTCCTTATAAAACGGTGGGGCCTCGGTTAAATTCATCCTTTTCGACAAGGTGAGTAGGGGAAGGCTCTCACATCTGGATCTTAACCTAATAGGGAGGATTGAGGGATCAGCCACGACAAACTGGGACGCCAGAGTAACTCAACTAGATGGCAGGTGACTAAGAAGACTGGGCTACACTTAAGTGTAAAATGTCTCAGCACTTAAAGCAGGTATTGGTGTCCACATACAACTCCTCATCCTCTTCCTCTTCCTTCTCATCTTCATCTTCCTCATCTTCATC
Organism: Mus minutoides; assembly: GCA_902729485.2. Lineage (NCBI taxonomy): Eukaryota > Metazoa > Chordata > Mammalia > Rodentia > Muridae > Mus > Mus minutoides. The sequence continues at coordinate 877,717 of LR749860.1, forward strand.
CTTCTTCTTCCAGATTAGCTAAACCTTCCTCTATCCTCTATCCTGACAAAATACCACAAAGGTATTTAGAAGAAAGTCACACTGAAATTGAGGTAAGACGCCAGCAGGATGGCACAGTGGGTAAAGGCTCTTACCTACAAACCTGATGACCTGAATTTAATCCCTAAGACCCACATGGCTGACTCCTATGGATAGTTCTCTGATCTCCATATGTGCAAGGTGGCACAGCCACATACAATTAATAAGTTAATAAAAAGTAAAGAAATTAAGGATGACCTTCAAAGGCAGAGGAAAGTAATTTCTCTAAGTTTCAGGCCTGTTTGGTTTATACAGCAAGTTTCAGACCATCTAGGGTCTGAAAAGAAATCTCTCTCTCTCTCTCTCGCTCTCTCTCTCTCTCTCTCTCTGTGTGTGTGTGTGTGTGTGTGTGTGTGTGTGTGTGTGTGTGTGTGTACATAGTAAGACTCTATTTCAAAAGAAAAGAAAAAGGCAGGAGAATTGAAGTAGAGATAATTAATAATAGCAATAGCAGCAGCAGCAGCAACAGGAAAGAGTAAAGTGAAGTTTACTTTAAACTCCCAAACAATGGAGTTGCTTTAATATTTGCATCAACATTAAGCAAATGGCCAAGTCAATTTAAAAAACAAAACAAAACAACAACAACAAAAACACCTCAAGCCTCAATCAATGAGAATTTGGAGAATTTAAACAATGAGAAAAAAACTGCGTATTTTCAGTTCAATAAGCTTCAGGAATTACAGTTAGTTGGGTAATTTGACATTAATTTGGGGCTTTTATTAAGGTCTGGATTAGATCCTCTGATTGTACGCAGATTGAAGATGGATGTTTGAGATGCTGCCACCATCTGCAGATATGGTTCCTATGGGCTGAGTGACAGCAGGGGCTACTGAAGAAGGGCTGTAGTGAAGGCAGGAGGAGCCGCATCTAAAGTGTCCCCCCTTTTTACCTCAATGAGCCATGATGCTGGCCAGGCATCTCCCCAACCCCCACAGATGCTTCTCTTCACCCAGTCTTGGGGTGGTGGGGGGTCTCCCTGCAGAGCTGTGGGTCCTCCTCATACTAGAACACTTGGTACAAAGCAATTTCCCTTTGTCTTTGATTAGAAAATATAGCTAACTAACACCTGCTATTTAAGGATTCGATTTGGGGTTAGGAATTTAGCTCTGTGTGAGAGCAGATGCAAGGCCTTGGGCTCAGTTCTTAGTTCTAAACATAAAAGAAAGTGGGTACTTTACAATCGTCACTTTTGTCTCACTATGATAAAAATGAAAGAGGGAGGGAAGAAGGAAGAAAGACCCAAAACCCGACTCAGACAAAAGCAACTTAAGAGTTTATTTTGGCTTTCAGTTTCAGAGAGATAGAGTCTATCGTGGAGAGAAAGACATGGGAACAGGCAGGGAAAGTGTGGTGACAGGAGCAGAGGACTGGCTAGTGACATTGCATTCACACTGAAGAGCAGACAGAGAGGAAACAGAAGTGGTGCCAGGGAAGAAAGCCTTGAGCCCTCCACCATCTCCAAAGGCCCACTCCCTCTGGCAAGGTGCCATGTCCTAAGGCCCCATGACCTTCCCAGACAGTGCCACCCACTGGGAACCAACTGTTTCAAACTTGTGAGCCTTTGGCAGGCATCTCACATTCAAACCACAGTTGCAATACCACACTATATAATTAGGAAACATAAACGCAGAAGAGTTACATAACTTTATAGAAATCTCATAACTGCTAATCAAGAAACCAAAACTATATACTGTCTGTGTAGTCAAAAAAGTTCAGGAGCTACGGAGACAGCTTCGTTGGTAAAGTACTTGTAGGAAAAACATGAGGAGCTGAGTTGGGTCTCCAGCAACCACATTTTAAAGCAGGGCATGTCGGCATACTCAACATTACGAAATAGAGACAGAAGGATCCTTGGGACTCAATGGATACCCAGTCTAGTCAGGTTCAGGAAGAAACTCTCATGTAAGGTGAACAGCAATTGAGGAAGGCACTTGACCTTACCTCTGGCCTACACACACACACACACACACACACACACACACACACACACACACACACACAGGCACACACATGCACGCACATATACACACATGTATATGCCCCCCAAAAGCTTAAGTTAAAAATAATAATAATTATAATGCACACTAGCTAAGAACAGTGAATTCATGGCTTGAGCAGAAAGCACTATAAACCCCTTCCTGTGGAAAAAAGAAATCCAAAGGAACTGCTTACAGACCTGAGGACTAGGCAAATGTACAGGCAGCAAAGTTTAGATATTTGAGCAATTAAACTTAAAAATTAATTGTAAGGGCCTCCTGTGGCATGTAGCTTTACACTACCCTGCCTAAACTCTGGGAGTAGGCCGAGTTACCAACCCCCACCCAGCTTCCCTTGAATCCACAGATAAAACACACACACACACACACACACACACACACACACACACACACGCACACAGAGAGTTGTTCTTTTTGCTGGGTGCTACTATCTCCCACCTGGAAAATTGTGTCCTTTATAACATTCTTATCTCCACTCCTCCCACCTGCCCTAAACTTTATTTGCCAGTTATATCCCCGACCACCTGCCCGTAGGAGCTGCCACAGGCTGCTACTCCACCCAAGACCTCACATGTCTGGTCAACTTTACTCCATTAGAAGCCTGTCAAACTTGCTTCTCCCTTTCATCTATCTGCTTTTGTCCAGGGACCCAGAAGTTCTGCCTATTCCTTCTGCCCAGCAATAGCCCATGGCTTTCTTAACTGACAGGTCAAGAACCAAATGGAAAAAAAGGACCTTAGCTTCAGAACCACCCCTACAGTCTCCAAAATAAATTCTTACAATGTTTAGGATGATTTAGGAAGATTTTTTTTTAAAGCAAATAAAAGGTCTACTCAGAAATAATTAAATACTATTAGTGAAAAAAAGTTTTTGAAAACAAAGTCATTCTATGGAGCTCTGGCTAGCTTAGAGCTCACTATGTAGACCAGGCTGGCCTTGAACTCACAGAGACTGCCCTCCTCTGCCTCCTAAGATTAAAGGCATGAGATATCATGCTCAGGTATCACTGAACATCTTAAAACCCTCACCATAGAAGTTAAACAACAAATTAAACATAGGTAAGTTAAGAAATAAAGAACTAAAAGATAAACTAAGAAATCAGTTGAAGCAAAAGACAAATAGCTAAAGATATGGAAATATGAAGAGAAGTTATAAAACATGGGAAATGAAATTTTAGATTCCCAAAGCAAAGAACACAAAGGGCAGAAACACAGTATTCCAACATAACATGCTTAGGACACTCAAGGCTATTTTCTTAGAGTACATTAAGTTCTCAACAAGCTATGCAAAATTAAAAAAAAAATTACCTGAAGAAAAAAAAATGAAACACAAATAGATGGAAATCATAAATAATGTTTGAGACACACAGAATAGCCGATGCCCTCTCTAAAAAGAACACAAAGACCCACTCTACAATACAATAAACTTTGAAATCACTGAGCTAAGTGAAAGAAGCCAAAGGACCACATTTATATGATTCTATTTGTGTTAGATGTTTGGAATAAGCAACCCTACAGAGGTGAAAAGTAGATTAGTGGCTACCACATATTGAGAGAGTAGGGAAATAGAGGATATCTGACCATCACCAACAACAGAAAAGAAATTCAAAGTGGCCAGTAGATGTCAAAGGGAAATGGAATAAAATCTTTAAGGAGCTAGGAAAAACAACTACCAATATGGCAGAATGTGGCAGAGATGAGTCTCTAAGCAGCCATCACTAATCCATGAGTTCACAGAAGACTACATTTCCCAGCTTCTCTTGGAACTTTGCTATTTCTACCAACACAATGTAATAAAAGTTGTATGTGTCTCTTCTATATTTGTTAGGAAAAAATGCACACAAATACACATGTGCATCACACACACACACAAACTCAAATATATTCAGTAGTCAGTGCTCTCCCTTAAAAGAACTTAAATATGGCCAAATTATAAAATTAGAAGAGGCAAGGATCTCTTAGTTAGGGTTGTACTGCTGTGAACAGACACCATGACCAAGGCAAGTCTTATAAAGGACAACATTTAATTGAGGCTGGCTTACAGGTTCAGAAGTTCAGTCCATTTTCAAGGCGGGAAGCATCCAAGCAGGCATGGTACAGGAGGAGCTGAGAATTCTACATCTTCATCTGAAGTCTGCTAGTAAATACTGGCTTCCAGGCAGCTAAGATTCGGGTCTTAAAGCCTACACCCAAGTGACACACCTACTCCAACAAGGCTACACCTTCTAATAGTGCCACTCCCTAGGCGCAGTGCATATACAAACCATCACAATCTCTAAGTCACAGCTTAAACGTAAATGAATGGGAAGTTCATTTAAATTGTGCTAAACCCCAGAGACAAGACAGTGGATGAATGGGAGAGGAAATGGTGGGAAGTTGGCACAAACAGTCATTATGCATTCTGGCCAGAATCTGAGACAACCTCCAAGAAGGGCCATAAATGTGACCAGTTCTTTTCTGAAAGAATTACTAGGAACTATAGTTCAACAAAAGAAAATGGACCCACAGAAAGGTTTGAGAAGCCAACAACAATGGAAGAAAAGAAAAGGCACTGCCATTATGATACTAGATCTAAATTTTATTATAACAAAATATAAATAAGACACTAAATTAAATACAGAAAATTAAAGGTGGGCATATAGAAGGAAGCAAGGCATACTGAGTTCCTACTGTTGTTTAGAGCATAGATAAAAATAAGGATTACAGTCGGGCAGTGGTGATACTTGCCTTTAATTCCAGTGCTTGGGAGGCAGAGGCAGGCAGATCCCTGTGAGTTAGAGGCCAGCCTTGTCTGCAGAGCAAGTTCTAGAACGATCAGGGCTACACAGAGAAATCCTGTTTCAAAACAAAACAAAACAAACAAACAAATAAACAAAAAGGAGTATCTTTAGACTTTGCTTGTAAAATGAGAATAAAATGCACATTAAAAATTTTAGTGTTCATCTCCAAGAAAATACAAGGTGAGACACAAGCCAGAATGGCCCAGTGTGTGCTTCTAAGTCCCAGGTAACCCTCACAACTATCGTCTAGGTTCCTTTGGTTGTAATCTTCCACTGTTTGTAACAAGACTCAGTGAACATTGATGAGAACATAAACAATTAGGAAGGGAGGTGAACAGAGCAAGCAGACTAGTGAAAAACTTAGATATGTGCCAGCTTCCTGAGAAAGGGGTTTGTATGTCACATGTAAATCCAGCTGAGATTCAACCATGCTCTTCACCTAAATTAGGTCAGAGATGCCTGGCTAAACACAGTGAAAATGGGCTCACAGAGAATGGCACTATTAGGAGGTGTGGCCTTGGAGGAAGTGTGTCACTGGGGTTGGGCTTTGTGGTCTCAGATGTTCAAGTCAGGCCTAGTCACTTTCTCTTCCTACTGCCTGCCAATCCAGATGTAGAACTCTTGGCTCCTTCTCCAACACCAGGTCTGCATGCACCACCATGCTTTCCCACCATGATGATAATGGACTAAATCTCCCAACCTGTAAGACAGTCCCAGTTAAATGCTTTTCTTTATAAGAGTTGCTATGGTCATGGTTTCTCTTCACAGAAATAGAAACCCTAACTAAGAAACATAGTTATCACTCATTGAAAAACCAGAGAGCAGTTTTGCAGTTTCTCAAAATATTAAGCGTGAAGTTGCCACATGACCTGGCTATTCTTCCTATGTATATACCCTAGAGACACAGAAGTATGTATGCATCCACATAGAAGTTTGCATAAAACTATTTACAGCAACATCCCCAAATAAACATAAAAGAAACACCCTTGACATGTAGTAACTGGTTAAGAGACAAAATATGGTATACCCATGTTCTATTATGCAACCATAAAAAGTGACAAAGTATTGAGCCCTTTTGCAATATGATGAGCCTTGAAAATACTATATTAAGTGAGAAGTCAGACAAAAGATCATATGTAACCTGATCCTATTTATGCTAAACATTAAGAGATAGAGAGTGGATTAGTGACTGCCACATTTGGGGAAGTAGGGAAATGGAGAGAAACTGCTGGTGTAAATTTAGTCCCCTTGGAACAATGAGCAGCATATCTAGGTAATGATTGTATGGCTCTAGGAACATGCTAAGAACCATTGCCAACCACCCTCCAAAACACTACAAATCAAGGATCTGGGAGAACCCTTCAAAATAATTAGAGCATGGGGGCTAGGAAAGTGACTCTTGATAAAGAGCACAGATAAAGGCACTTGCTGCTAAGCCTGACAACCTCAATTTGATCCTCAAGACTCATAGAATAGAGCTAACTCCTCCAAACTGTCCTGTGTCAGCACACACATGCACACACTCACAGACACACACACAGACACAGATTCACACACACACACACACACACACACACACACACACAGGTGGGGCACAAAATAGTAATGAACAAGTTTTTTTTTTAAGGGAGTGTTGGTTGCAGCTAGTGATTTTGCAGCTAGACGTTTCTTTAGAGAGTCAGTTACCTAAGTCCCTGATCTTGATCACAGAAACTGTGGCTCTAGCAAGCTCACAACCCGCTATCTAACGTGTGAAGCCCGAAAGACTGGGCCCAGGCTGTAGCTTTTCCAGTCATCATATATCACAACAGTAAAAACTCAAGCCATAAACCTACATTTCCATACATCCCAGACAAAAAATAAACACAGACTATTATTTCTAATCCTCTCTGCTTGTGGAGAGTGCTGGTTAGACTGCACACTCCATGAAAGTGTGGGTGTGCCCGTCCTTAGAGGACTCCCTCGTGCTGAAGGGCACAAGCTCTCCCCATCTGAAAGATGCACGATCCAGCTGTTCCCTTTCTTTGCTGAAACTTCTCCACCAACCTCTGGGGAACTAAGGAGAGAGAAAGACAAGGTTTAATTATTGTGACCCGAGCATGTTTCTCCCAATGAGGAGAGGGTCCTTTGTATGCACACCCAAGATAATAACTTCTTTTAACCACCAGTGATCTGTCATTCTAAGTCTGTTTATAATATCAGAGGTATTTTATCTTTTAGGTCTTTTTTAAAAAATGTCATATATCGAGGGCTGATAAACTGAGAGCTAAATGTTTTAAGACCTCTACAGTAATAATCACTAAGAGCTTAATTTCAAAACACACACTATTCATCTGCTCCCTTGGGATGAAGCATCCATCACAGACTTCTGCCCAGGCACCAGGCCAGAAATCTTCTTGGGCCTTTTACATATTTGGACTCCTACAGCAGCTAACTCACACCGCGTCTTCCAGTCTATCCACCAAGAAGACCTTTCTTTTCTGCATGCAAATCCCGAGGGCTCATCTCACAATGGATTCAGGCTCAGGCTATCAGATACTTCTGCCAGGTCCCCTGCTGCTCACACCACTAGAAATGCCACCTGGAGAGCCTCAGGGGACACTTGTCTGAAAGTTCTTGTCAATTCTTTCTGAGTCCACAGGGATTCTCCCATGCCCATAGGCTGGCTGATTTCCAAGGTGTACCAGTGTTTAGTCTTGTCCTACTGGGAACCAGTTTAATTTGTGTCAAGATAAAGAAGAGCTGGAGACACACATTTAATCACAGCACTTATGGGGAGGAGGCATGTGGATGTCTATTAGTTCAAGACTAGCCAGATCTGTATAGCAAGTTCCAGGCCAGCCAAGTCTCCATGGTGAGATGCTGACAAGACAAGAAATAAAGAGTGAGTGGAGGAAGAGAAGGAAGGAAGGAAGGAAGGAAGGAAGGAAGGAAGGAAGGAAGGAAGGAAGGAAGGATGGAAGGAAGGAAGGAAGGAAGGAGAAAGAGAGAAAAGAGAGAGACAGACAGAGAGACAGAGAGAAAGAGAGACAGGGACAGACAGAGAGACAGAAAAGGTTTGTCACATGTCCTAAGATAATCTAATGGCAAGTGGACTTAATTAATAACTACCTCTTCTGCAGGAACAAAGCATTCAGACCTGCTGACTAGCACAGACTGCCTGGGGTCTGGCTAACTGGTACTTTTCTCTCTGGTACAGAGCAGGACAAGGAAGTTGAGCCAGCATGCATTAGACTATGACTCTCCACGTTTCAACCACAGGGGAAAATGTACAAGTGGAGAGAAGTCAAAGCTTCCTAGACAGAACTAAAGTCACACGTACATAAGCTCTTATGTCAAAAAGAAAGCATCATACTGTAAGTTAAAACTGGATAAGGGGGCCGGCAGTGGAGTTGCACACCTTTAATCCCAGCACCCAGGAGGCAGAGGCAGGAGGATTTCTGAGTTCGAGGCCAGCCTGATCTACAGAGTGAGTTCCAGGACAGCCAGGGCTACACAGAGAAACCCTGTCCAAAAAAAAAACCTGGATAAGAATTACACACTCTTATTTGTTTGGTTTGATATAAAGAAATTAAGAAACTTCTCACTACATGCCTTTTTCAGATCTACTTTCAGTGTTTTTAAACCATGAAGTATTAGTTAGGGTTACTGTTGCTGTGATGAAACACCATGACTAAAGCAAGTTGGAGAGGAAAGGGTTTGTTTGGCTTACACTTCCACATCACTGTTCATCATCAAAGGAAATCAGGACAAGAACTAAAACAGGGCAGGATCCTGGAGGCAGGAGCTGATGCAGAGGCCCTGGAGGCATGCTATTTATTGGCCTGTTTTTTCATAGAACCCAGAACCACCAGCCCAGGGATGGCACCACCCACAATGGAAAAAGGCAGGAGAGAAGGCTCAGTAGTTCAGGCATGCACTACTCTTGAATTCAAGCCCCATCTCAGACAGCTCACAATTATCTGTAACTAACTCCAGGGACCCAACTTTTCTGGCTTCCAATGACACTTGCACCTCTGTGTGTTAACACACACACATACACACACACACACACACACACACACACACACACACACACACACACACACATTCACACACAAAATTTAAAATAATAAAAAAAGTAAGTCTTTAAAAATAAAAAATAAGTAAGCCTAGCACATAGAGGCCGACAGATCTTGGTGAGTTGTAGGTCAGCCTGGTCTACAAAGAGAGTTCCAGGGTGGCCATGGCTGTTACATGAAGAAACCATGTCTTGGGGGAAAAGAAGAAGAGGAGGAAGAAGAAGAGGAGGAAGAGAAGGAAGAGGAGGAGGAAGAGAAGGAAGAGGAGGAGGAAGAACAAAAAGGACAGACCAGGAAAGAAAGGGAGAAGAAAAGTATGATCTACTGCATTAAATGAGATGGTGAGAACAAGCTCCCAGGAGTTAGGTCCCAAGAGACTGCAGGAGAGAGGGATAAGATGCAGAAGTGGGATATTATGGGATGGGGGTTGGTGGAGGGGGTAACTGGGAAGTGGGATATCACTTGAGATGTAAATGAATGGAATGATTAATAATTTTTTTAAAAAAAAGAAGCAGCTGTTTAGAACAGAATGACAGACAGAGGAACAGGTATAGCTATTCACTGTCAAGGAGAGTTGGGCTTCCCAAAGGACACCTAGCAATGTGTGGAGAAAACGTCAGTTGTTGCAACTGTGGGAGTTGTGATTGGAACCTAGAAAAGAGAGGTCAGAGAGGTTGCTAACATCTTACAGTGGACCAAACAGCCTCCCAGAGTAGAGTCACTAAGTACCACTGAAGAACCCTGAGCTGGAGCAACACCCTAAAGTGACAAGGAACGTGTCAGAGACAGAATCCTACTTCTGTCTGCCCAGGATTCTTCAGCAAGCTACAGTTGATTTGCCATAACCCCCCCACCCCCCCCACCCACCCCCATCCCCCACCACCCACCCCACCACCACCCCACCAACACACATACACACCTCAGCGATTCCCTCCAGGGACACTAAATCTCACTATCAATGGCCAACACAAGGCAGTTTTCCTAACAGCCCTGTATCACACGTGGCTATCTCTTTCTGGTTTGGTCTGTATTTCCCATTACAATGCATAGCCCTGTTCATTCTTTCTTTGCTCCCCCACTATACCACCCCCAGAGCCCTATGCAGATGGCCTCACAAAGATGATGAGAACTCTGTGCTCAGTCCAGTGGTTGGCTGCAAGCACAGGGTTCCCAATGTAGGAGTTAGAGAAAGTATTGAAGAAGCTGAAGGGGTTTGCAACCCCAAGGGAAGAACAACAATATCAATCAACCAGTCCTCCCCCACACCTCCATAGCTCTCAGGGACTAAACCACCAACCAAAGAGTACACTTGGAAGGACTCATTGCTCAAGCCGTATATGTAACATAGAATGGCCTTGTAGGGCATCAATGGGAGAATAGGCCCTTGGTCCTATGAAGTCTGGATGCTCCAGTGTAGGGAATGTGAGGGCAGGGAGGTGTGAGTGGGTGGGTGTGTGGGAAAGGGAACACCTTCATAGAAGCAGGGGAGACAGGGGATGGGATAGGAGGTTTGAGCGGGGGGGGGGGGGACTGGGAAAGGGGATAACATTTGAAATGTTAATAAAGAAAATATCCAATTTAAAAAAAAAAGATGATGAGAGCCATGACTGCTTCGGGCTCTATTTGTATCTCAGTTGATGATGGTGGTGCACATGGACTTAATGGTTGTCAAAGAGAAATGTGTAAGATCAGAGCAAGAGAAAGCAATGGAAAGGAAGGTGAATCCTTTTCTCTTTCCGAGAAGCCATAGGCTGGGGATGTCACCCAGTGGGAGATGCTACTTGAAGAAAAACCTCTCAGGGATGAGGCATTCTTGTGAGCACAGGGTCCAAAGCAGTGAGTGGCCCATCTCTGAGCTGG
>LR749860.1:888591-918584 GCA_902729485.2 Mus minutoides
ATATATATATATATATATATATATATATATATATATATATATATATATATATATATATATATATATATGTATATATACCAGGAGGCAGGGAGAATGTGTGGCATATTTGAGTAAGTGTGACCAACTTGATTTAACTTGACATCACTCAAGTTCAGGAGGGCAGTGAGCAATTAAATAAGCTGAGGTGATTGTGTAATATTTAATAGCCAACATTGTTATGAAAATGAGCATATAAATCCACATGTATCTGACACTTACACTATAGCCCTTCATAACCATCAAGCACACTAGATGAGATTTGTGTGGGGAGCCCCTGGCTCCTGTCAGGTCTGAGTGTCAGTCGGGCTGTGAACCAGCTACACTAGCCAGATCGAGACCTTATGTAAATCATGTAAGTGCCCCAAGCCCAGTGCCTAGAGCTTCAAAGTGAGGGTGCTAACTACAGTGTCTGTCCCCCAACAATGCCAACCCCAAAGCACTGCTGCGAGGACAGAAGATACAATTGCATGAACAGATGATGTCTGGCCATGTTCAGAACTCAATCATGACAGGTACTGCTGATGTCAGCGTGAGTTTTGCATTCCTCACTGTGATCATCTCAGGTATTACCTGATACTGTGATTATTTCGGTTACTTCTGAACGGCCTTTCTCTCTGGACAACGTTGGCCCTTGCTTGAAAGACCTGATCAGAGAGTGGGAGTGTCTCATGGGAGAGTGATGAAGTCAGCATCCAGGCCAGACAAAGCCCTGAGACAGAAATGTTGTACTTTCACACAATAAAACCACACAGATAGAGTGAGTTTGGTTTGTTTTTTTGGTTAGTGGGTTTTGTTTATTGTTTTTTGTTCTTGTTTTTTATTTGGTTTGGGTTTTGGTGTTTTTTCAAGACCAGGTCTCATTATGTAGCTCTGGCTGTCCTAGAACTCACTATGTTCTAGACAAGGTTGGCCTTGAACTCAGAGATCCACCAGCCTTTGCTTCCCAAGTGCTGGACTTAAAGACATTTGCCACCATACTATAAATATTAGGTGGGGTTGAGGGTGCTGGAGAGATGGCTCAGTGATTTATCAAGCTTGCTGTTCTTCTAGAGGACTTGAGTAGTTAATAGTGCTAGCTGCTCTTGGGAGGATCTGAGTTTGGTTGCCAGGATCTACTGAAGGCAGCATAACTCTAGCTACGGTGATCTAATGCCATTTTCTAACCTCTGTGAACACTTGGACACACATAGTATTCATTCACACAGACACAGACATACACACACACACACACACACACACACACACACATCTGCACATAAATAAAAATGAAAATAAATCAAATAGTAGGGCTGGGGAGATGACTTGGTGATTAAAAGTGCATACTGTTCTTGCAGTGAACCCAAGTTTAGTTTCTGGCACCCATATTGGGTGGCTTACAAATACCTATAACTCTAGCTCCAAGGAGTCTGACAACCGTGGCCTCCTCAGGCACTACATTATATGTACATACCCATATGTGGTCACACACAACCTCACACACACATGCATGTATGCACACACACATATGTGCACACAGGCATACTTTAAAATAATAAAAATAACTCTTAATACTATTAATAACGATAAAATATTAGAGCCTAAAATGACTCCTTGGGTAAATATGTTCGCCATGCAAGCTTGGGTACCTGATCTTAATGCTCAGAACCCACATAAAGGTAGAAGAGAATCAACTTTACAATCTTGTCCTCTGACCTCCACATATAAGCTTATACACCATAACATGCACACAAACACACACACAACTAAATATTGATATTGAGTTGAAGCTAGCCATGGTGGCATGCACCTGTAGGACCAGCAACTGGGGAAGTCATGAGGATCACTTGAGTCAAACGTTTAAAGTAACCCAGATGACAAACAGAGCCCTTATTTAAAACAGAAGAAACATAATATTGAATTGAAACAGTCTCCAAGTCCGTTGGTTGAGTGGCAAAACAAAGCTCAGAGCCAGGCAGGTAGGACCATCGTGTTATGTTAGTCTTTCTTACCTGTGTCTGTTAAGCCACATGCTGTGCTCATGCAGATGTCAGAGCACAGAATATGCACAGTTTCTATTCCCTTCAGGGTAGAACCTTGAGGAGTAGAATCAGAAATAGAGTCCTCACTCTTTGTTGTAGGTGTTTTTCTGCTCAGAAATTTTCTCTGTGCCCTGTGCATATTCCTTTTTATCAAAAGTAATTTTAAAAGTTGTAAGCAAAAAGACAGCTGCAGATTTCACGAAGGGAATGTGATACTAGTTGGAACGTGAGATTTTGAGGTCTCAGGGTGGTAGGTGTTGTCAAGGCTGTGGAGGATGTAGCCTCCTCCTCTTTCCCCATGGGAGTGTAAGCTGGAGCCTCATTTTGAAGAGTAACCAGGCCATGTCTAATAAGACTAATAAGTGCCTGCCTTATGGTTTCCCTCTTAGACAAATTCCCCCCAAATTAACTATGTATCCAAAAAGACATGGACAAATGTTCACAGCCATATTATCAGCAGAGGACATGAAAACATAACATACAATGTAATCCAAACACCATATAGCACTTAAATGGGACTGACCCACATTTTCATACATCAATGAGGGTAAAACTCAGAAATATGTTGGAGTTTTAAAATGCCAAAATGGCTCCTTCAATATACCATCTATGCATCATACAAACAGTTGAAGTGGAAACTTCTGATTTGTTTGGAAAGTTAGTTATGTCAAATGATGTTTTGCTGGGGCACAGAGGTGAAAGGATGTCTTGACACGTGAAAGGCTGTTTTCCTGAAGCAGACACGGGTGAAAAGATGTTGTGTTATAGTGGACACGTGAATGGGCGTGTGATGAAGGAGTATAAACATTGCCCCACAGACAGTGGAAGAGGAGCGTTGGTTTGGTTTGCTCTACCTCACTATCCTTTGCTAACCACAGGCATGTATTGGTTCACCTTACATAGTGTTGTTGAGCTCCACTCGTGGTAATTCTATAAATTTTAAGTAGGCTTATACCTGAAACACAGAAATAGTCAAGGCAAGAATACACCCTAAACCCCGGTGATAGGTGCTACCAAAAGTTAGATGGGCAGGGAAGGCGTTGCTTGTGGGGAGGTGGGAGTCCTCAGCTTCCCTGAAGTTGTCTGTAACCCATCCTTGACCAGGATCTGGAAGGTGGTGATGCTGTTCAGAATAGATACCTAGTTAGTTTTTCTGACAGTAGTTGAGTTATTCATTGATATGGCTGTGACCCCTTGCACTCTGGGAGTCTCAGGCTGGGACACCAGAGACAGTGTGGTTACTTTAGGAAAGCTTTGTAACCTCTGAAGATTCTGTTTCCTCATCAGCAAAGTGGAATTAGTCTCCAACTTGGAGGACTCTATGAAGATTCAAATGCATGTAAAATGCTTAACACAGAGCCTGCACACCATGAAGAAACCTTGGTGGATACTGTCAGAGAGCAGTGAGCTAAGCCTCAGGTTCCTTCCTCCATCAGGAGGAGAAAGATGCTGAACACACTCAGAAAGATCTCCTCAGGGGCCCAGGCATGTTGGAAGTATGTTGAGCAGGTATGTTGGAAGACAGTGACTTTCTAAGTGTGAAAGCCCCGCCTCCCCAAACCACTGCCACCGCCATCAAGGGAGGCACTTTCTATAAAGGAGGTTGCAGGAAGGGAAGTCAGTAAGTAACACCTGTGACAAAGGACTACAGGCTCCAACCAGCTGTAGCCAGTCACCAGGAACAGAGCATCCAAACACATCGGCCTATATCTGGTTCTTGGGCCTTTTCTTAGACTATCTGCTTGTTTTATTCTATTCTAATATGTTAGTTTCTGTTTTCTGTTATTTTATCATTATCCTTTAGAAGGTGGTTTTCTAATGAGAGAAAGAAAGAGAGCAGGTCCAGATAGAGGGGAGATGGGGAGAAACGGAGAAGAGGGAAGGGAAACCATAGTTAGGATTATATCGTGTGAGGAAACAAAAATCTATTTTCAATAAAAGAAAAAAAAAAGAGTGAAATTGGGATGGAAATGGAATTTATCCCAAACTACCACGGAAAACATTCGATTTGAGCACAATATGTAGAGATAGAGAGTGTCGGTGCGGGTGGGCGGGGCTTCAGCTGTATCCTTAGAAAAACCTAAGGGCGCTATGCAGCCAGCCACACAATTCTATACAGGTTGCTTCAGGAGAAGCAGTTAGGGAGAGGGAGTGGAGCCGAGGGGCGGGGCATGCATGAGAAGCTGATTTTTATTTCTAGAAAGTCACAAAGTATCCCCTGCTTAAAGTCATCAGTTCCACTAAACCAGGACCCCAAAAAACAATCTTGTGACCTTCTCTGGGAATACTAAATAAGTCCCCGAGGTCTTAAGAAATATGGGACTTACAAATAAGGCCAAGCATTTCGCCCCGATTCTGATGAAAGGTTTATGAGCCCCAGAATAGTCTGAGCAGGACACGTCTGGATTGAATATTCGGCGCGCACTTAACACCAACGGGGTTCAGAGGCTTTTGCGCTTCACAGCCAAACATTGCCAGAACTGTGAGAGTTACATGATACCCAGGGTAGGGGACATTTTCTCACTTCTCGGTGCCATAAATAGAGCAGGCTCCTGTCTGTGGCACATGTGAGCTAATTGGGCTCATTAAACTTCAGGGATTTGCTAGCATCACTGTCCCTTGACCTTGTTCCCATAGAAAACAAGGCTAAGAAGATGATGACATGTGGTAGACCAAGGTCTGACAGGGTGACCATCAGGAGGAAGATTCTGGAAAATAAAATGGAAGCTCTGGGAGGTAGGGAGGCGGCTGGTGGGGTGGGGTCGGGTCAGATTTCAACGATGAGGCCCTTTCAGTGTGAGATGCTACCCGAGCTTTGTTCCAGGCCAGAATGTGGACAAGTCCAGAAATGAAACCCACTGAGCCTCAGAGAAGATCCACCTCTATACAGATATTCAAGAGAGTCACAGGCGCAGATCGCTTCGCAGTGGGTAGGAAGGAGAGGCGAACAGCATGAAGGCTCTGAGGACACACAGTGCAGCACAGCTCACAAAGTGCTTTCTCACCATTCCCTGCTCTTAGGGAGAGATGAGAGTAGCGACTACGGAGACTGCATAGCTTCGAGATTATGGAGAGGGACCGGAAAATGGAAAGAAAGTGATGGAGTCAGGGAATGCCCTGGTGCTTGGTATATGAGCCCTTAGAAGGCTCAGAGCCCAGTCCCAAAGGAGAAGGGAGATGGTGAGAAATGTGCGTGCAAGGAAGGCAGGTGAAGGTGGGAACTCTTTCGGAATTGAGAGAAAAGAACGCAGAGAAACCCTGTCTCAAAAAAAAAAAAAAAAAAAAAAAGAGTAGCATGCGCACAGGGATCAACGATGTTTAAAAGATGCCTTTCCAGTCCATTAAGACACATTTTTAGGGTCTTCTGCCCTCTCCTCCCCATCTCAAGGAACTGAGTATCTAAAATTCTTGGAAATCAAGACAGATCCTGGAGTCATGGCTCAGTGGTCAAGAGCATTGGCGCTTCTTATAGCGGACCCAGGTTCAGCTCCCAGCACCCACATAGAGACTCCAGTCATCCTTAACTTCAGTTCCGGTGGATCCAATGCTTGCTTCTGTCCTTTTCAGGCATCAAGCACATACATGTGCAGGCAGAACACTCGCATACATAAGATAAATCAAAACATTTCTCAGAAGCCAAAATCTGCATGGATGATCTCTTGAAGAGTTAAATATTATGTTCAGAAAAGAGAACCTGACTGGAAGACAGGGGCAAGGTCATTTTCAGTTTGAAAACTGGTCGGCCAGACCTCAAATCTCTGTGCGCCCCTCCCTGCTGCAGAGAAACAGCTCTGTCACGAAGATCTGGGTTCAAAATCAAGGAAAGCTCTCCACACAGGGAGCCTGGCACTCTCCCGCACTCTCCTAAGTGATTAGAATGGAGGGTTCCCAGTGAAGCCTCCCTGCCAGGGCCTATATGGGTCTCAGCTGACTCTAGTCATTAAGCCAGGGATGTTCTGCTGGGTAAAGCACCCAGCAGAGAGCCGAACTATGCATCAAATTCTGCCAGCACCAAACTCTCTCTGCATAAGCGCTTTCTCTTCTTCAGAGCTCTCAGCACCACCCACCAGTATCTCCCGTGATTCTGACGAAGGGCCTGGTGGGCTGGCAGGGGTAGGGGGAACCATTCTAACCCGAAATTCCCCTGAAGCCTTGCAGCCGAATTTGGAAGCATCGTAGGATTTACCCACAGTCATGCAGTAGAATTCAAACCCACCGCAACTCATTCGGACAGCACTGTGACTTCATGTTTTAAACAGCTGTTGTCAAACTGTGGCCTGAGGTTATGGACCAAATGCTGTGAGCCACCCGACCTTGCAGATAGATGCTGCTTCATCGGAGCTCATGCCTGCATGTCCAGTCAGGTACTGCTCATGGATGCATTTACAGCCCAGAGCTAGGCAGCTACAACAGCAGCCAAGTGGCCCAGAAAACCTGAACTACATGCTGTCCAGCTCTTCCCAGGAGAAGCTTGCCAGCTCCTTTCCTGAAGCATCATTGTTACCGTTTTAGAAACTGAGATAATCTCCTTTGAGGTTATTAACAGGAGTGACCACACACTGGCCACAGGCTGCTCAATCACCTCTTGAAGAAAGGGAGGGCGACATTTATTAGCTCTGTGGCCTTGGAAGCACTTTATCTTTCTGAGAGTCTGTTTCTTCCCCAGCCAGAGGCACACAGCAGCTGTGCCTGCTTGTCTTGCTCTGCTCTGTCAATGGAAGCAGCAGACAGAAACACTGGTTAGAGATGTAGCCAAGCAGAAAGAATTACCATCGATATAATTTGTTTACTGTTTATTGTTTACTGTATTGTTTTGAAACAAACTCTGTGACTCCAGGTCATCCTGTTCCTGCCTTCGGGGTTACTTTGCAGGTGTATGTCACCACACCTAGCTATTGTTGGCATCATTTAATACTGTTTGGTTTATGTGCTCCAGAAAACTTATTTCTAACAGAGCTAGGAGCTGGAAGTCTGAGATCAAGGTACCAGCCAAGTCAGCCTCTAGTAAAGGGCCTCTTCTGAAGTGTGGATGACTGTCTGCTGAACACACCCTCACTGTGGGGAGGCAAGGAGGGAGAGTCAGATTAAGCACCCAGTCATATAGCATCCCTAAGCCTTAACCCTATCTTCAACTGCATCCATTCTGGGGGTCACAGTGATAGTGCGTTAAGAAGCACGCAATTTGAAAGCAGAAAACTTCCTCAGTTCGTCTTGGGCCAGTGTCTCAGCCACTCTGGCTTCTCTCTCCTAATCTCAGAAACAGAATATTTTGGAAAAATCCAAGTAATAGCTCCCCTCCCTTTTTTGGAAGGATGAAGGTCTTACATAGATCCAGGCTGACCTGAACCTCACTTTGTAGTTAGGATGACCTTGAACTCTTGATCTTTCTGCCCCCAGACTGTGCCACCATGCAGAGGTTATACAGTGCTGGGAACTGAGCCCAGGGCTTTGTACATGACAGGCACACTCTCTGCCAGCTGGGTTGCATCCCCAGCCCTGCGGTGCCTTCAGCGTGCCTGGCTTATTGTTTCATTTCCTGTTAGCTTTCTTTCTTCTATTTGTTTCTTTATATGGCCTCTGTTCTCAAACTTGCAGTCCTCCTGCCTCAGATTCTCCAGTGCTAGACTAAAGGGTTGTGCTAGCATACCTGCCTACTTGTTTTAGTTTCTTTTATCAGCTTTTATGCTTTTGCTCATCTCGTGAGGACAAGAGCACTGTCGTATATCCAGCCATCTCATGGACGTGACACGCAAGAAGGAAGTAGAAATAAAGACAAGACTGCTTAGATAAGTCTGTCTCTCTTCTTACCAGAAACAACAACTTTCCCCCTAAAAAAAAAAACCTATCCATCAGGCAATTGATCACGGCTCATTCAAAGTAATGGTATCAATGGCTGCCTCTAATGAGAATAATCTAGAAGGCATCTGTGACCGTGTGTGCCATAAAGTTGGAAGCTTTTTCTTTTTAATTAAAATCAATATTCACATCCTCGTGTTACTGCAGTTATCCAGAAAGAAAAAGCAGCAGGCTGACTTTGGGGTTCACTGGGACAGTCACTTTGTCTCAGGTGGTCTCTGGCAGCCTCCACTGGCATCATCCTGACTCACCAGAGGTACCAAGAACTGACTTGGGAAAACAAGAAAGAGAGACACATTCTCCTGTATCTAAACAGCAAAAGCAGATGCTGAGGTGTGGGCAGTAGACAGAGGCCAGCCAGATCCTCCGTAGAGAATATGGTAGCTTTGCTCTGCGCACCTCCCTCCCCCCCCCCACAGCCCACGTTCATTAGAGTGGTCACAGTGGAAACACGACCCACCTCGGGGCTTTTGTCCCCTAGCAAAGGCACAGTGAGAAACCCTGAGCCCCAAACTTGATCTGGTGCCTGGTTCTGTCCCAAATGCTCCCAGCCTCTTTAATGAGGAGAAGCAGCCAGAGGAGTCTCATTCCCCACAAAGGAAGATCAAGGTCTCAGAAGGCAGAGGAAGCATTAGTTAAAAACCCAGGATCTAAGCAGAGTGGAGAATCCCCATGCCATGGGGACCCAAAGCACCTAAATAATAGTGTGGACATTCCAGAAAGTGTTCAGGTCCAGGGTGAGGGAGGACTGGCTGACCTGGTGGCTTCCGAAGCCATCGGCATGAGAAAGATGAACAACCAAGCCTGGCTCACTGTAGGACATTTGCTGCAAATATTTTGAAATTCAGATTTTGTCAGGCTGGTTTAACTAGGAAAGCCTAGTTGGAGGAATATGCTAATAAGTCATTAAAGCACACTCATGTCATGCCATATGGTACGATTGAAACATAAAACAGTGGGCTCTATTCTGTGGCCAGGGTTGGTTGATAAAAGAGAGCCCTAGGGAGAAGACTGTTGCCCCGACCACCACACTTTATATGCTAACTCTGTTCCAGGGGCCTGTTGTCTCAAGCAGGCTGGGCAGCCATGTATAAGTGGCACTCCACGGGAGAAGAGTGCCACAGATAACAGAAGTGTAAAATACAAGCTGGTAAAAATATGGTTGGGTGAGGTGGGTTTCCGGTGTGGAGTCTTGCTCTCTGAGTTACTAGTAAGTTCTTAGTAATCATATTCTAAGTCTATATGTGTGATCTTCTCTTTAAAATAATTAGAGATAAGATCACCCTGGAAGTGTATGACAGGGAAACAAATGATAGATTGACAGCATGTGCTCATGGATGCCTTTAATATGCAAGTCAGGCCCAGATCCTCTCTGCATTCAGAAACTAAACTTGGTGGTTTGTGCTTTAATTGCACTGTGGCCTGTGGATAACATTTGAGGAAATATGCATATACATGCAGAAACCCTCTAATCACTCCCTTGGCTGCAAGAGAACTCCAACCCCAGCCCATAGCCTGAATTCAGAGAGGAGAGCCAGCCTCACAGTCTTCAAACCATTGTCTTGGCAACAACTTTCCTCTCAGCCCTGGGCTATTATGGGAAATAGATATTTAGGAAACTCTGGCAGGAATTCTACTTTTTGTTTTTGCTCAAAGAGAAGTCACTTCAAATCCTGAGCATGCAGGCTCATGATTAATAAGACAAATGCCTTCATTACATGTCTCCCTTTACATTCTGCAAAGTACAGAACAAGTTGGGTCCTGGAAACCTGACTGGGGCAGCAAGAGAAGGAATGACAGACAACAGACACATATACAGGAAAGCCAGGGTTAGGTGGGTCCTGCCCACTCTGGCAGAGTGGCACCAACCTGAAACCTTGGTGTATTTATCATGTCCAGCACAGAGCAGGAAGAGTTAGCTAGTCTTGGTTAGCAGGTCTCTGTAGGCACCTGTCTGAGGCTGTAAACGTGTGAGAATTTGCAGTTGCTAACTTTAGCACACATGGCCAGTAATTCGAACTCCAACCAGAAGAGGGCTTGGCCACTTCTGTACGTCTGAGGTATTCATTGGTCCTTGACATAGATATACCCACGTCAAACAATACGCTTTCACTCAGAGCTACCTTGACTCCCCATAACATTGTGTACCTTTTAAATTGGAAGGTAAGAAAGAGGGAGAAGAGGAGAAGGAGGAGGAGGAAGAAAAGAAAGGAGGTTGGTGGGAGAAGGGAGGAAGACTATGCCCACTCCAGTACTATATCCAAGGTAAAAATGAGAGTACATACCTTTAATCCTAACTCTCAAGAAGGAAGACAAAGCTAGATCTCTATGAGTTCAAGGCCAGCCTGGTCTCCCAGGCCAGCCATGGCTACCTGGCAAGACCTTGTCTTGAAAAAGAAAAGAAAAAGAAAATCTTGAAAAGTCTATGAGGCCAACGAGGCCAAAACCAGGCAGCAGCTTAAGAAGATGAGCTTCACAAAAGATTAAACCTCAGCTCCTTGGGCTTCGCAGAGCTAAGTCCCAAACAAACTGTTAACAGTAACAGATGATATAGTCTCACTGCTGACTTCCTAGTAAGAGGTGCGTTTTCTTTCCTTGGCACGTTCTCTACAGTCTCTAAGCAATGCCTTACCAGCAGCTCACGCTTAATGCCCATCATAAATAATTAACCACCCTATCTCCCAAGACACACTGCTAAAGGAAAAGGTGAGTGTTAAAGCAGAGTTTAAACAGTGCTATTTTATTGAAATTACTTGTAATCTCATCTATATTGTTTTGTTTTGTTTTGTTTTGGTCTGTGTTCTAGCTGAGCTTTTTCCAGACTGCAAATAGAGCACATTGCTCAAACAAACCCACACTCCAGTTAGCACCAGATATCCCTGGCTCCAACAAATCCACTCTCCAGTTAGCACCAGATATCCCTGGCTCCAGGCAGGCCCCTCCTCCCACCACAGCCAGAAATATCTGGAGCTATCAGAAGGACAGACTTGCTTCTCAACTTTTATCTCTGTCAGATAGGATCTCTTTTAGACATTTCTGAGATAAAAGAGGTGTGTGTGTGTGTGTGTGTGTGTGTGTGTGTGTGTGTGTGTGTGTTCATTTTAACAAATGTAATACTGTTAGATGCGGGGGGGGGTGGACAGGGGGTGGCAGGATTCAGCTGGGTAATGGTGATGCACATCTTAAATCCCAGCACTCAGGAGGCAGAGGCAGGCAGGTATCAGTGAGTTCAAGGCCAGCCTGGTCTACAGAGTAAGGCTACACATAGAAACCCTTTCTTAAAAACAAAACAAAAAGGATAATTCAAAAAGTAAAAAAATTTTCCTCTCATAACTTTTTTATTAAATATGTTCTTTATTCACATTTCAAATGTTATCCCCTTTCCTCATTTCCCCACAAAAAACCCCTAGCCCACCCACCTTCCCCTGCTTACTAACCAACCCACTCCTGCTTCCCTGTCCTGGTATTACCCTACACTGGAACAACGGGCCTTCACAGGACCAAGAGCCTCTCCTCTCATTGATGTCCCACAAGGCCATCCTCTGCTACATATGTGGCTGGAGCCGTGGGTCCCTCCATGTGTACTCTTTGGTTGGTGGTTTAGTCCTTGAGAGCCAGGGACTACTGGTTGCTTAATACTATTGTTCCTTCTATGAGGCTCCAAACACCTTCAGCTACTTGAGTCCTTTCTCTACCTCCTCCATTGGGGACCCTGTGCTCAGTGCAATGGATGGCTGTGAGCATCCACTTCGGTATTTGTCAGGCACTGGCAGAGTCTGTCAGGAGACAGCTATATCAGGATCCCGTTAGCAAGCCCGCGTTGGCATCCACAATAATTTCTAGGTTTGCTAACTGTATATGGGGTGGATCCCCAGGTGGGGAAGTCTCTGGATGGCTGTTACTTCAGTCTCTGCTCTACATTTTGTCTCTGGATCTCCTCCCATGGGTATTTTGATGCCCCTTCTAAGAAGGACCAAAGTATCCACACGTTGGTCTTTCTTCTTCTTGAGCTTCATGTGGTCTATGAATTGTATCTTATGTATTCCAAAATTCTTGGCTAATATCTACTTATTAGTGAGTGCATACCATGTGTGTTCTTTTGTGATTGGGTTACCTCACTCAGGATGATATTTTCTAGTTTCATCCATTTGCCTAAGAATTTCATGAATTCATTGTTTTTAATAGCTGAGTAGTACTCCACTGTGTAAATGTACCACATTTTCTGTATCCATTCCTTTGTTGAGAGACATCTGGGTTCTTTCCAACTTCTGGATATTATAAATAAGGCTGTTATGAACATAGTGGAGCATGTGTCCTTATTACATGTTGGGGCATCTTCTGGGTATATGCCCAGGAGTGGTATAGCTGGGTCCTCAGGCAGTACATCCAATTTTCTAAGGAACTGCCAAACTGATTTCCAGAGTGGTTGTACCAGGCTTGAAATCCCTCCAGCAATGGAGGAGTGTTCCTCTTTCTCCACAAACTCGCCAGCATCTGCAGTCACCTGAGGTTTTTTTTTTTTATCTTAACCATTCTTACTGGTGTGAGGTGGAATCTCAGGGTTGTTTTGATTTGCATTTCCCTGATGACTAAGGATGTTGAACATTTCTTTAGGTGCTTTTCAGCCATTGAGTATGCCTCTGTTGAGAATTATTTGTTTAGCTCTGTACCCCGTTTTAATAGGGTTATTTGGTACTCTGGAGTCTAACTTCTTCAGTTCTTTGTATATATTGGACATTAGCCCTCTATCAGATGTAGGATTGGTAAAGATTCTTTCCCAATCTGTTGGTTGCCATTTTGTCCTATTGACAGTGTCCTTTTCCATGCAAAAACTTTGCAATTTTATGAGATCCCATTTGTCAATTCTTGATCTTAGAGCATAAGCTATTGGTGTTCTGTTCAGGAAAATTTCCCCTGTGCCCATGTGCTAGAGGCTCTTCCCCACTTTCTTTTCTATTAGTTTTAGTGTAGGTTTTATGTGGAGGTTCTTGATCCACTTGGATTTGAGCTTTGTACAAGGAAATAGGAATAGATCAATTCACATTTTTCCACATGCTGACCGCCAGTTGAGCCAGCACTATTAGTTGAAAATGCTGTCTTTTTTCCACTGGATGGATTTAGCTCTTTTGTCAAAGATCAAGTGACCATAGGTGTGTGGGTTCATTTCTGGGTCTTCAATTCTATTCCATTGATCTACCTACCTGTCACTGTACAAATACCATGCAGTTTTTATCAAAATTTCTCTGTAATACAGCTTGAAATCAGGGATGGTAATTACCCCAGAAGTTCTTTTATTGTTGAGAATAATTTCTGCTGTCCTGGTTTGTTTGTTTGTTTGTTGTTATTCCAAATGAATTTGCAAATTGCTCTTTCTAACTCTATGAAGAATTGATTTGGAACTTTGATGGGGATTGCACTGAATCTATAGATTGGTTTCTGCAAGATGGCCATTTTTACTGTATTAATCCTGCCAATCCATGAGCATGGGAGATCTGTCCATCTTCTGAGTTTTTCTTCCATTTCTTTCTTCAGATTCTTGAAGTTCTTGTCATACAGATCCTTCACTTACTTAGAGTCACACCAAGGTATTTTATAGTATTTGTGACTATTGTGAAAGGTGTTGCTTCTCTAATTTCGTTCTCAGCCTGTTTATCCTTTGAGTATAGGAAGGCCACTGATTTATTTGAGTTAATTTTAGGGGCTGGTGAGATGGCTCAGCGGGTAAGAGCACCCGACTGCTCTTCCGAAGGTGATAAGTTCAAATCCCAGCAACCACATGGTGGCTCACAACCATCCGATCTGGCTCCCTCTTCTGGAGTGTCTGAAGACAGCTACAGTGTACTTACATATAATAAATAAAATAAATCTTTAAAAAAAATTTATATCCAGCCACTTTGCTGAAGTTGTTTATCAGGTTTAGGAGTTCTCTGGCGGAATTTTGTGGGTCACTTAAGTATAATATCATATCATCTGCAAATAGTGATATTTTGACTTCTTCTTTTCCAATTTCTATCCTTTTGACTTCCTTTTCTTGTCTAATTGTTCTGGCTAGGATTTCAAGTACTCTATTAACAGGTAGGGAGAGAGTGGACAGCCTTGTGTAGTCCCTGATTTTAGTGGGATTGCTTTGAGTTTCTCTCCATTTAGTTTGATGTTGGCTACTGGTTTGCTGTAGATGGCTTTTACTATGTTTACATATGGGCCTTGAATTCCTGATCTTTCCAAAACTTTTATTATGAAGGGGTGTTGGATTTTGTCAAATGCTTTCTCAGCATATAATGAAATGATCATGTGTTTTCTGTCTTTGAGTTTGTTTTATATAGAGTATTATGTTGATGGATTTCCATGTATTGAACCATCCCTGCATCCTTGGGATGAAGCCTACTTGATCATGATGGATGATTGTTTTGATATGTTTTTGGATTCAATTTTTGAGAATTTTATTGAGTATTTTTGCATCGATATTCATAAGTGAAATTGGTCTGAAGTTCTCTTTCTTTGTTGGGTCTTTGTGTGATTTAGGTATCAGAGTAATTGTGGCTTCATAGGATGAATTGGGTAGTGTTCCTTCTGTTTCTATGTTTTGGAATAGTTTGAATAGTATTAGTATTAGGCCTTCTTTGAAGGTCTGATAGAACTCTGCACTAAACCCATCTGGTCCTGGGCTAGTTTTGGTTGGGAGATTACTAATGACTGCTTCTATTTCTTTAGGGGTTATGGGACTATTTAGTTCATTAATCTGATCCGGATTTAACTTTGGTACCTGGTATTTATCTAGAAAATTGTCCATTTCATTCAGATTTTCAGTTTTTTTGAGTATAGGCTTTTGTAGTAGGGTCTGATGATTTTTTGTATTTCCTCAGTTTCCGTTGTTATGTTCCCCTTTTCATTTCTGATGTCGTTGATTTGGATATTGTCTCTGTGCCCTCTGGTTAGTTTGGCTAAGGGTTTAATCTATCTTGTTGATTTTCTCAGAGAACCAGCTCCTAGTTTGGTTGATTTTTTTGTATAGTTCTTTCTGTTTCTACTTGGTTGATTTCAGCTCTGAGTTTGATTATTTCCTGCCTTCTACTCCTCTTGGGTGTATTTGCTTCCTTTTGTTCTAGAGCTTTCAGGTGTGCTGTTAAGCTGCTAGTGTATGCTCCAGTTTCTTTTGGGAAGGCACTCAGAGCTATGAGTTTTCCTCTTAACACTGTTTTTATTGTGTCCCATAAGTTTGGGTATGTTGTGCCTTCTTAAATTCTAAAAAGTCTTTAATTTCTTTTTTTGTTGTTGTTTCTTCCTCGACCAAGTTATCATTGAGTAGAGTGTTTTTCATCTTTCACATGTGTGTGGGCTTTCTCTTATTTATGTTGCTATTGAAGATCAGCCGTAGTCCATGGTGATCTGATAGTATGCATGGGATTATTTCAATCTTCTTGTATCTGTTGAGGCCTGTTTTGTAGTCTATTATATGGTCAGTTTTGGAGAAGTTACCATGAGGTGCTGAGAAAAAAATTGTATGCTTTTGTTTTAGGGTAAAATGTTCTATAGATATCTGTTAAGTCCATTTGGTCCATCACTTCTGTTAGTTTCACTGTGTCTCTCTTTAGTTTCTGTTTTCATGATCTGCCCATTGATGAGAGTGGGGTTTTGAAGTCTCCCATTGTCATTGTGTGAGGCGCAATGTGTGCTCTGAGTTTCAGCAAAGTTTCTTTTATGAATGTGGGTGCCCTTACATTTGGAGCATAGATATTCAGAACTGAGAGTTCATCTTGGTAGATTTTACCTTTGATGAGAATGAAGTGCCCCTCCTTGTCTTTTTTGATAACTTTTGGTTGAAAGTCAATTTTATTTGATATTAGAATGACTGATCCAGCTTGTTTCTTGGGACTATTTGCTTGGAAAATTATTTTCCAGCCTTTTACTCTGAGGTAGTGTCTGTCTTTGTCACTGAGGTGGGTTTCCTGTATGCAGCAAAATGTTGGGTCCTGTTTACATATCCAGGCTGTTAGTCTATATCTTTTTATTGGGGAATTAAGTTCATTGATATTAAGAGATATTAAGGAAAAGTAATTGTTGCTTCCTATTATTTTTGTTGTTAGAGGTGGAATTATGTTTATGTGGCTATCTTCTTTTTGGTTTGTTAAAAGACGATCATTTTCTTGCTATTTCTAGGGTGTAGTTTCCCTTCTTTTGTTGGAGTTTTCCATTTATTATCCTTTTAAGGTCTGCATTTGAGGGAAAATATTGTGTAAATTTGTTTTTGTCATGGAATACCTTGGTTTCTCCATCAATGGTAATTGAGAGTTTTGCTGGGTATAGTAGTCAGGGCTGGCATTTGTGTACTCTTAGGGTCTATATGACATCTGTCCAGGATCTTCTGGCTTTCATAGTCTCTAGGGAGAAGTCAGGTGTAATTCTGATAGGCCTACCTATGTACATTACTTGACTTTTTTCCCTTACAGCTTTAAATATTATTTCTTTGTTTTGTGCATTTAGTGTTTTGATTATTATGTGACAAGAAGAATTTCTTTTCTAGTCCAATCTATTTAGAGTTCTGTAGGCTTCTTGTATGTTTATGGGCATCTCTTTCTTTAGGTTAGGGAAGTTTTCTTCTATAATTTTGTTGAAGATATTAACTGGCCCTTTAAGT
The DNA here is from genome assembly GCA_902729485.2 of Mus minutoides. NCBI lineage: Eukaryota > Metazoa > Chordata > Mammalia > Rodentia > Muridae > Mus > Mus minutoides. The sequence goes on from LR749860.1 coordinate 905,140, forward strand.
TGGGAATTTTCACTCTTTTCTATACCTATTATCCTTAGGTTTGTTCTTCTCATTGTGTCCTGGATTTTCTGGATGTTTTGAGTTAGGAGGTTTTTGCATTTTGCATTTTCTTTGACTGTTGTGTCAATGTTTTCTATGGTATCTTCTGCACCTGAAATTCTCTCTTCTATCTCTTATATTCTGTTGGTGATGCTTACATATATGACTCCTGATTTCTTCCCTAGGTTTTCTTTTTCTTTCTTTTTTTTTTCTAAGATTTATTTATTTATTATATGTAAGTACACTATAGCCGTCTTCAGACACTCCAGAAGAGGACATCAGATTTCATTACAGATGGTTGTGAGCTACCATGTGGTTGCTGGGATTTGAACTCAGGTCCTTCGGAAGAGCAATCCACACTTAACTGAGGAGCCATCTCGCCAGCCCTTTCCTAGGCTTTTTATCTTTACAGTTGTCTCTCTTTGCAATTTGTTTATTGTTTCTACTTCCATTTTTGGATTGTGGGTAGTTTTGTTCAATTCCTTCACCTGTTTGGTCGTGTTTTCCTGTAATTCTTTAAGGGAGTTTTGTGTTTCCTCTTTAAGGGCTTCTACCTGTTTACCTGTGTTCTCCTGTATTTCTTTAAGGGAGTTATTTATGTCCTTCTTAAAGTCCTCTGTCAGCATCATGAGATGTGATTTTTAAATCCAAATCTTGCTTTTCCGGTGTGTTGGGGTATCCAGGACTTGCTGTTGTGGAAGAACCTGGTTCTGATGATGCCATGTAGCCTTGGCTTCTGTTGGTAAGGTTCTTGTGCTTGCCTTTTGCCATCTGGTTATGTCTGGTGTTAGTTGGTCTTGCTGTCTTTGTCTTGAGCTTGTCCTTCCTGTGGGCCTGTAAGCCTGTGTCAGCACTCCTGGGAGACTGACACTTACACAGAAGGCTGCAGAATGGCCCCAACTCCTGCATGCAGATGGCGACCAGAAAGACCTTGTTCCTGCTTCACTGCTCCCATGCTTTGTGCACTCCTGGCTGGTCCTGCCTTAGACAGTTACTCTGAGCCAGGGAGTCAGAGCACACCCTGGAGACCTGCTGGCAGGACCCATGCACAGAGGGCTGTGGAACAGTCCCAGCTCCTGGGTGCAGATGGCGGCCAGAAGATTTCTCATAACTTTCCAGAGGGCAAATATGTGAGTTTTTAATTCATCCGAGTTATTTAACAGTACTGGCTAATTTCTAGTTCCTCTGTTAATCCTGAGAGCTTTGCTGACTCAAAGGTCACAGAACCCAAGAATCTGGTAAACAAGAGGCTCTGATAAAACTGCTGGAAGTAACCTGCTACCAGGTCTGTGGTTGAAATTTTCCTTCTCAGAGTGGTGGTGTCCCTGCAGTCCCCCCTCACCCACAGCCTGTCACTCTCTGCATGGACTGTTGTCCTATGACCACAAGCAGTGGCTAGCACATCAGTGCTCCCAGGAGGGAGGTTTCAGTATGCAGTGCCTTTCTGGCCAATTCTTTCCATATTTCACTACTAGGTTACTATCTGAAGGCAGTGAAGAGATGCTCAGAAAATATATGTGGAACCAGACACTGGTGTTAGCTATAACGCCTCTCCACATTCTGGCTGGGGACTGAGCTACAGGAAATGAGCTACACAATGAGCCAGGGTATGGGAATGATGGGCAGTGGGATGGGAGGGAAGGAGATGATGAATATGAGCAAGGCACAATGATATGTTGTGAAATAGCTAATAAAACCCATTATTATGGCACTGAGTGCATGAGCAGAGGCCAACAAGGCCTTTGTGAGGCCTCACGCCATCAAGCCCAAGATGCCAAAGGGCCCTAGTTGCAAACTCAGCCGTCTGGCTTTCCTCGCTCACCCCAAGCTTGGGAAGTGGATTCGAAGCTACATGGCCAAGGGTCAAAGGCTCTACCAACCAAAACCTAAGGTTCAAACCAAATCAGAGGCCAAAGCTCCAGCTAATGCCCAGGCTTCAGCTCCAGCCCAGGCTCCCAAGGGTGCCCAGGCCCCTGTGAAGGCCCCGTAGAAAAGGCTCCTGCCAGTGTGAAGACAGACTGACTGCTGTGACACACCTACCCACACACAATTTGCAGATGACCAGTGTCCTATGCTGTTTTTACAAATAAATTTAAGCCAAGAAAAAAAACAAAACAAAACATTATTTTATAAACTAACAGAAGGCCGGGCGTGGTGGCGCACGCCTTTAATCCTAGCACTTGGGAGGCAGAGGCAGGTAGATTTCTGAGTTTGAGGCCAGCCTGGTCTACAAAGTGAGTTCTAGGACAGCCAGGCTATACAGAGAAACCCTGTCTCGAAAAACAAAAACAAACAAACAAACAAACAAATAAATAAATAAACTAACAGAATAATTTAATAGAGTCAGGTAGACAGAGATGGGCACACTCTGCCTCCTCATGAAAGTGCACACCACCACCATTGTGGCTTCTTGCCCAAAAGGTATCGAGGAATCTAATCAAGCTGATCATTGTGATCCAGTCCAGAGGAAAAGGTTCCGTATTACAGAAAGCAGAGGGACAAACCTAGAAAGTTCCAAATGTAAAACCACAAAAAGTCAGACCTAGTTTCTTCAACCAATAAATGCTAAGAAAACTACAAAGAAGCAGGGGGAAGGTTTCAATAGAAGGAGGAGTTGGAAAGAGAGCAACCAATCCAGTCCTCATGTATCTGGAACTAGACAGGATACAACTAGATACAACACAACTAGGTACAATGTATCTAGATACAATGCAACTAGAACAGAAGAAATAGCCAGGCTGGTGATACACCTTTAATCCCAGCACTTGTGAGGCAGAACCTGGAGGATTTCTGTGAGTTCAAGGCCAGCCTGACTTACATAGTGAGTTCTAAGATAGCCAGGCTACACAGAGAAACCCTGTCTCCAAAGAAAGAGAGAGAAAGAAAGAGAGAGAGAGAAAGAGAGAGAGAGAGAAAGAGAGAGAGATGGAGAGAGAGAGAGAGAGGAGGGAGGGAGGGAGGGAGGGAAGGAGGGAGGGAGGGAAAGAGATTTGAAGGAATGCAGAAATGATTTGCTTAACATTGATATTGAGGAATTGTTGTTAGTCTAAGTAGGATGATGGTGCTACTTTGGTTTTAGAGTCTTTTAAAGATATGCATGGATGGGCTGGTGAGATGGCTCAGCGGGTAAGAGCACCCGACTGCTCTTCCGAAGGTTATAAGTTCAAATCCCAGCATCCACATGGTGGCTCACAACCATCCGTAACGAGATCTTGCGCCCTCTTCTGGGGTGTCTGAAGACAGCTACAGTGTACTTACATATAATAAAATAAAAATAAATCTTTAAAAAAAAAAAAAAGATATGCATGGAAATATTTGTGGGTGGGGTGACAGGGCAGCCAAGGGGTTGGAAACGGAGGGCTATATGAAGTAAGACTGGCCATATCTGATAAGTGCAGACAGGTGACAGATATCTAGGAGACTGATTTTGGTGTTTGCCCCGTTTATATGCTTGTGATTTTTCCAACTGTCTCCAGAGAAGCTGTTTTAAGTCCTGTAGTTGCCCACATTCTGGGCTTCATTTCCGTGTACTATTTAACATGCTCAGGTGTGCTCGGAGGTGCTGTTGGTGACCAGAAGTATCTAGAGACTTGACTATAGAAGTTTTATTTGGGGCAATAACCAAAATGCATAGGTTATTTTCATGCTTCTATCAGGAGATGCATAATGCCATCAATAAAAAGGTTTTAAAAGTTAGTTTTCCCCACTGAAAAATGGAAATGATTACTAGAGAACTAATATCAGGATGAATTATTTATTGAAGTAAAGAAACAGGCAGAGCACCTCATGGATGTCAGATTTTTTTCCTGCAATCCTTCAACAACCTTACTAAGAAGTCCCATTATTTATTGAACCAATTTTGAAACATTATTTTCTTTTATTGTGTGTGTTTGTGTGTGGTACATTTATAGCTGTGCAGGTGTACGTGCATGGGCATGCATATGCGGAGGCCAAAGGAAGACATCAAGTGTCTTCTTCCATACATCTCTAATTTATTTTAGAGATGAAGTCTCTCACTGAGCCAGAAACTCACTGTCTCAGCTAGCCTGGCCAGCCAGCAAAATCCCACAATCCACCTGCCCCTGACCTCCCAGTCCTAGGAATACAGGCTGTCTTAGTGAACAGATACCATGACCAAGGCAAGTCTTATAAAAAAACAACATTTAATTGGGGCTGGCTTACAGGTTCAGAGGTTCAGTCCATTATCATCAAGGTGGGAGCATGGCAGCATCTAGGCAGGTATGATGCAGACAGAGCTGAGAGTTCTCTAGTAATCATTTCACTAGCAGTCTTCATCTGAAGGCTGCTAGTGAAATAATGACCTCCAGGCAACTAGGGTGAGAGTCTTAAGCCCACACCCACAGTGGCACACCTATTCCAACAAGGCCACACCTCCAAATGGTGTCACTCCCTGGTCCAAGAATATACAAACCATGACACAGGCATATACAGCCATGCTCAGCTTTGATGTTGGTGCTGGGGATTCAAACTCAAGTTCTCCTGTTTACACAGCAAAAATTGTTACCCTCAGAGCCAGATATCTACCTAGCCGTGGAACAAGTTTTAGGTACAATTACATTCCAGATCTTCCATGATCTATTTCTAAGTGCAACACACAGGCACACACTCACCCATCCACTGTAGTGCTAGGGAATCAAGCCTAGGCTATGAATATACCAATAAACCAATAAGTGTTCTACTAGTGAGCTGCATCCTCAGACTGACTCATAGATACTAAAGCACAGGAACAAGGGGATGGACAGATGACTGAGCAATTAAGAATACTCATTGCTCAGAGGAGTGTCTTACTTAGGATTTTACTGCTGTGAAGAGAGATACCATGACCAAGGCAACTCTAATAAAGGCAAACATTTAATTGGGGCTGGCTTACAGGTTCAGAGGTTCAGAGGTTCAGTCCCTTATCATCAAGGTGGGAGCATGGTGGCATCCAGACAGGCATAGCATGCTGGAATAGCTGAAAATTCTATATCTTCACCCAAAGGAAGCCAGGAGAAGAAAATAAAAAATCAAAAAGCAGATCACATGCCTCCAATATCATACAAGATATACATTACCATTCCAAAATGTCATGGTGAGGAAATACTGAATGAAAGCAAGAGAAAAAAACCAGCTGGGCAAATTCCAAACTCCATGTCACCATGTCTGATATCAAAGCACTCTTCATATCTCCAATTCTTTTCATCCTGTAGACTGCTGTTGACAGATCTGGCATTCAGCAGCAACAAACTATGTTCTCTTGGTTAGTTTCCATACCTAGTTAGCAGCTTCCCTCAGCAGATAACCCATAGTCCAGGTATCTCCAACATCTTGGGGTCTCCAATGCAACTTCAACTTTATATCTTCTTGTTCCAGTGTCTGGGATATACACATGATCTTCTGGACTCCTCCCAAGGGCTTGTGTGACTTCTCCAGCTCTGCCCTGTACACTTTGAGTCTGCTGATGCTGTTTCTGGTGGCCATCCAACTTCCTCCAAGACCACACCTACTCCAACAAGGCCATATTTTCTAATAGTGCCACTCCCTGAGTCAAGCATATTCAAACCACCACAAGAACTCAGGTTCAATTCCCAGAACCCTCATGGTGGCTCATAACTATCTGTAACTCCTGTCCCAGGTGATCTGGCACCCTCTTCTGTTCTCTGTAAGCATCTGGTACTCATCTGGCAAAATACCATACACAAAAAAAGAGAAATGATTATTAAAAGGAAAGCGTAAAGCATAGGGCTAGTGAGATGATACACAGGTGAGAAATGGATAATTCAAGCCTAATGACCTGGGTTTGATCCCTGGAACCCAGGCAAAGGTGGATTAGAACTGACTCTACAATGTTGTCTTCTGACCACCACACAAGTACCATGACATTCAAACTCCTGTATACACAACCACAATAATAATTAGCTAATTTAAGGAAAACTTTAAAAAGTACATAGATGAGTCCATATGAACTACACATATGACCTTGGCCCCACAGTCACTTTACAGTGTAGATATGCCATTTAAGGAAGATGAACCCCAGGATGGCCCTGGTACTGGCACATGCCTTTAACATCACTGGTGAGGTTTAATATACCTGCACACATGAGTACATGTACCACATGCACACAAAATTAAATAAAATAATGTTTAAAATTTAGTTCAATAAATAATAATACCTATTGGTAAGCTAGCACTGGGGAGACAGAAGCTCTCTATGAGTTTGAAGCTAGCCCGGTTATATAGTGAATTCTAGTCACTAGTCAGGGATACATAGTAAGACCCTGTCTCAAAAACAATAAAACGAAACAAAATGAAACAAACAAAAAGAAAGAAAGATAAGCCACAAGCCTACTTAAAAGTTGGTTTTTTAAAGGGAGTCAGGGCTGTCTATGGAAAAAAAAAAAAAGGAATTCTAACGGGTTCTATGGTCAGAAAAAAATAATACCTACTGGCTCTCTTGAGAATCCACTGAGGTCTGCAGACAGAACTGACAAGCACCTGTGATATTTAGCTGACCCTAAAGTCTCTGTAGCTTTATGCTGTGCAATTTGGGGTATTAGCTCTGTGGTACTGGGATATTTGTCTCACTACCTGGCCTTTGGCTACAAATCTTTTTATTGCAGTTCTGAATAGAGCATACCCATTTGCTTGACCCTACTTGAGCCTCAAGTGTGGTGTGCAACAGCCTCCTCAGCCTCCATCAGAAGCCCTCCAATGGCTGGAAGGCAGAAGCCAGGAACACTTAGACAGCCACTCTCTTGATGAAGATCACAAGCGATGTTTTATCCATTATTGCTCGTATGTTTCAGAGACTCCCAGAAAGCTAAAACCTTTCCAGTTAGGAATAGAGAAATACCGCTCCACTCACAGAGAATTCTGAAGCTACATCATGCCCCTTCAGAGAACTTGTCTCGTTCCTTACTCTTACACATTAACAATTCTCCAGCAGACAAGAACTGCTGAAGACAATGATCAGCTCATATGGTCTTTATGAGAATACCAGGCAACCTTGAGTGTCTCCTTATAAGGCAGCCATTCTTGTTTCTAGAAGGAAAAAAAAAAAAAGCCATACCATGTCATGGAAAATGTTGAGAAGAGTCCTAATACATTACAAGGCCAGGAAGAGTTATTCTGATTTGGGGGTGTCTTCCAAGGGAGTGGATAAGGGGCTTTCTCTGGCTACATCTCTCTCAGCACTGGACCCCTTGTTCCCTTGTGATATTCTAGGAATACTTGGCAAGCACAGTGACAGAAACGGCACAGTTCCCCAAGCCCTATGCTACTGGATCAAATTCTCCATAGTCACCATGATTTCTTACTTGTAGCCATGTTTTTGCCACAGTTCCAAAACAAAACCACCATCCTGTTCCCTTTTCTGCCAGCCAGACATAGTTGATCATTTTCCTAATTGCCATTACACATGCTTCAGTCTCTCTAGCTATTTAATGACATCACCAGGTAATCTATAACAGCAATTATACATCAGAACTGCCAGGGACTATTGGACAAATGCATAATGGGGAATTTTAAAGGTACTTAAAATGTAATGCTAATTAGGAAGAGTATCATATATGATAGTTTCCACAATAGGGAGCGTGTTGGAATTTCTGTCATAAAGAGAAAAGCAATGGTGTTTATTAGGACTTAGAGTCTGTGGGCGTACGGATAAAGTTTGGGGATGTGGAAATCATTTGGTGCAGGTATAACGTACAGTTTTCACTGCCCATTTGTCAAGTTAGCCTCCATTAACTATGGCATTTTCCTAAGTATTAAATGCTGTCTTAGTTAGGGGTTCCATTGGTGTGAAAAGATACTGCGACTAAAGAAACTCTTATAAAAGAAAACATTTAGTTGGATCTGGCTTACAGTTAGGAGATTCAATCCATTTTCATCATGATGGGAAGCATGGCAGCATGCAGGTAGACATGGTGCTGGAGAAGGAGCTAGGAGTTCTATAACTTGATCCTAAGGTAGACAAGAGAATACTGGTTCCCAGGCATCTAGGAGGGTCTCAAGGCCCACCTTGACAGTAGCACACTTTCTTCAAGGCCACACCTACTCCACAAGGGCACACCTAATAGCTCTACTCCATGGGCCAAACATACTCAAACCACCACAGCTACCTTGGCTTTCTGGTTTATTTTATTGGACTCAGACCACCAGACTTCATTCACTTCCTTGGTTTGAGTCCCATTGCTATGACAAACAACTTGGAGAAAGGGTAGATTTGGCTTACAGTTGATAGTCTACCATGAAGGGAAATCGAAGGAAACACTCAAGCAAAGGCCACAGAGGGGTGCTGATCACTGGTTTACCCCTAGTGGTTTGCTCAGTCTGCTTTCTCATACAAACTGGGACCACCTACCCCAAAATTCTTACTTTTACTTCTACAATTGGTTGAGTGTTTTGTTTTTGTTTTTGTTGTCTAATTACCACAGCTATAGGGAGAAGGATGCTAATTTTTGAGACAAGGTCTTACTTTGTAACCTTGACTTGCCTAAAACTCACTATGTAGACCAGGATGACCTTTAGCTCACAGAGATTTGTTGACTTTGCATCCTGAGTCCTTACATTAAAGGCATGTGTCACCATGCCAAGCACATTTGACCTTTGATGACTTATCAATTCTTTTTTTTTTTTTAAGATTTATTTTATTTTATTATATGTAAGTACACTGTAGCTGTCCTCAGTCACTCCAGAAGAGGGAGCCAGATCTCGTTACGGATGGTTGTGAGCCACCATGTGGTTGCTGGGATTTGAACTTATCACCTTTGGAAGAGCAGTCGGGTGCTCTTACCCGCTGAGCCATCTCACCAGCCCCCGACTTATCAATTCTTGAAGCAATATTTACCTCCACAAGAAGGGTACAAACACCAGGCTTGCTGATGTAAGCCTTTAATCCCAGCACTTGGAGGCAAAGGCTGGTGTGTCTCTGAGAGTTTGAGGCCAGCCTGCTTTTTAATACAAAGTAGGACCATGTACCCAAGGGTAGCACAGCTCTCAGTGCCTCAGGCTCTCCCACATCCATCATTCACCAAGAAAATCCTTACATAGTGAATTCCAGGGCATCCAAGGCTATGTAGAGAGACCCTGTCTCAAAGGAAGGAAAAAAGGAAAGAAGGAAAGAAGGAAGAGAGAGAAAGAGAAAGAAAGGAGAGAGAGGGAAGGAAGGAAAGAAGGAAGGATGGGAGGGAGGGAGGGAGGAAAGAAGGAAGGAAGGAAGGAAGGAAGGAAGGGAGGAAGGAAGGAAGGGAGGAAGGAAGGGAGAAAAAGAGAAAGAAAGGAGAGAGAGGGAAGGAAGGAAAGAAGGAAGGATGGGAGGGAGGGAGGAAAGAAGGAAGGAAGGAAGGAAGGAAGGGAGGAAGGAAGGGAGAAAAAGAGAAAGAGAAAGAGAAAGAGAAAGAGAAAGAGAAAGAGAAAGAAAGGAGAGAGAGGGAAGGAAGGAAAGAAGGAAGGAAGGGAGGGAGAAAGGGAGGGAGGGAGGGAGGAAGGAAGGAAGGAAGGAAGGAAGGAAGGAAGGAAGGAAGGGAGGGAGGGAGGGAGGGAGGGAGGGGAATATCTCATCTTCTTCTCTATTGTGGTGGAATACCGTGAATATCAAATATCAGACATAAAAAGATTTAAGCACCTAGAACGCAATAAAAATCACTGACAATAATTCCGAATATGGTTGTGTGATTGAAGCCAGCCTGGTTTACAGAGGGAGTTTCAGGACAGACAGGACTACCTAATGAGATACTGTCTGGAAAAGGAGAATAAAAGGAAAAATAAGAAAGAAACAAGGAATGGAGAGAAGAGGAAAGGAAAGGGGAGAGGTGGGAACAAGAGGGGAGAGGAGGGGAGAAGAAGAGAGGAGAGGAGACAAGGACATAGGGAACTACTATGGAGATAGGAAGTGGGGACAAGAGGATCCTACCCTAACTGAACTGTGCAGGCAGGCTAACTTGGACTACACAGTACATCAACAAAGAAGGGAGACCCTGCCTCAAACAAGATGGAAGGCAAAGACTGACACCCAAGGTTGTCGTCTGATCTCCACACACATGCCATGGCAGTCACAACATCAATGTCAACCTCTGGCCTTCATGAACACACACACACACACACACACACACACACACACACACACACACACACACATAAAGGAAAAGAGAAAAAAGGAAAACAGGAAAGAAAACCTTAGATACTATCAAATTTCCCATTGGTTGAGTCAATTCAGATCTATTTTTACAGTGGCATATAAAATGAACGCTAAGAAGAACAGAAGTGATCTATACATACAGAACCTACAGACGTAGTGTAATGAAGCTCAATATATTAACCATTTACCAAATAATATTGCAATCATGTTTATAGGGTTTGGATGGATGGTTGGTTGGTTAGTTGGTTGGTTGGTTGGTTTTTAGTTTTTCAAGACAATGTTTCTCTGTGTAACACCCCTACTGTGCAACTCTCTCTGTAAACCAGATGGCCTTGAACTCACAGACATCTGCCTGCCTCAGCCTCCGAGTGCTGGGAGTTTATAGGGTTTTTTAAAGGACACATATACAATAGACACCAAAATTTGGTGACAAGAAGTTTTAGCCTGTGTATTTCTGATCAATAGAACTAAAGCTTAAGAAGGAAGTAGACCTGTTCTTCCAATCTATATCTGTCTTTCATGCTAACTTTTCACTCTTTAACAAATATTACTTCTGTAATTTAAAAGTTATTTGACTTTTAAAAAGTATAATAAACATGTATTTATATGTTTAAAGACTGCAACACACATGCATTTGATATTAAAATTATCAAATGAAGACTGAGGGTGTAGCCTGATGATAGAACCCTTGCTTGACCACAGTCACATGTTCATACATGCACGTGTTCACACACGGACACTCATGAAAATGTAGATTACAAAAACCTGTTATTCTGTGATTTCTTTGTTAGGTAATCTGCTGCTGGTTGTCCAGCATCTTTGCCTTGGCTTTGGGACACCTTGACCTTATGGCAGTGATTATTCAACCCTAACTGTTTCTCTCAGAAAACAGACAGCCCCACTGGGAGACCGGATTGCAGAGTACACATACCATCCTGGATAGACTCCCTATCTTCTGCAATCTCCAATATTCTGCAAAGCACTTGAGAACCATTTAAAGTGTGATATCTAAAAATGAGAAAATCAATTTCATGTGTGATGTGTAAAGTACAGCAGTTTGAAAATCTGTTGCTAAGCACTTTCATCCATTGTATTGATGTAAATCAAATCTTTGAATAATAACGATAATTGTAAAACCTCTTTGGTTCTGTTAGAAGCATACTTTTATTTAAACGGTGAGCATTTGCTAATAAAGCGACGTCCCACGCACATTTGAAAATCCAATGCCTGATATCCGTTATTATAAACTATTTATCACAGCTCTCCTTTGCAGCTCTATTAGGCTTTACCTTGTGTATGCCTCTCTCCATGGGACTCTTATCGTCCATGATGAGAAGCAAACGTCTTTAATATGAGCGGGATGTGCTCAAAGGACAGAAATGGAAGGCTTCTAAAGCAGCATATTAAGCACAGTACTCAAAACAGGGACACGTTTTTTAGAGAATTAGACTCAGAGTCTATAGCACAGGCATAAACAGAGTGTGTGAACATCCCACTTCCTCACTGCTTAGGTGCCCGCCTTCCGCTCTTCTGAGAAGCTAATGCTCACACATCTAGAGTAGTTAGCTTTATCGGAATACCTTCAGAAATCAACTGACCACTCAGAAACCCGTCTGGTGAAAACTGCTGTGGTAAGCAATGACTTAGCAAAAAAAAAAAAAAAAAAAAAAAAAAAAAAAAAAAAAAAAAAAAAGCATGGTTAAATGTGAACAAGTGTCAGGTTTCTTGTTTTCTGTGACTGAGAATTAAATAAATAATAAATGAATAAACCCACGGGGGTATTTCCTTGTTTGTCAAAGACAAATGATGACAGCACCTACGATGAAAATCATTGAGTAATTATTTGTTAATGTTACAGAAGCAAGATTAGGAGGAATAGATAGAGCAGTTGCAAGCACACAGTAGGAGACACAACTAGGTGCTTGAGCCCTCCTGACCACAGGGGCAGTAACGTGCAACCCATTAAGGTCTTCAAATCTAGCAGAAGATTGCCAGCATCCCAACAGGTGCTCCACCTCTAACAACCTCCACACCCCAGCATCATCCTGTGTAAAAGGAAACAATAATCTATTGTAGATGCTCTTACCTGTGAGGAGTTGAGTGAATACGACAGGTAACCATTCTGTACAGTCCCTGGCACCTTGAAGTACTCATGGGATGTTTGTAAGGACATTTTATTTTGTGTCGTAGGTGTCCTTGTTAGTACCTAAATCACATCAACTTGAAATCATGACCTGTGACCCCTACACACATCAGACCTTCCCTTTCAGGATCCAGAACTGCTGCTGGTTTGTCAGGCCCCTCATTTTGTCACCCTAAACAGCGACACATCCAGATCCTCCCCTTATATACATTTACTAGAACTGTGGAAGTGAAAACGGTGTTTGTGGGCTGGAGCAGGCAGGGCTCAGAAGTTAAGAGCAAATACTGCTCTTGCAGCCGACCTGAGATCCATGGCTAGCACCGAAGTCAGGTGGCTCACAACCACAACTCCAGCATCAGTAGAGCTGACATCCTCTTCTGCTCTCCTAAGGCACTTGAATTAGTGTGCACATATCCACACACAGACACAGGCCACACATACATAATTTAAAATAAAATATCTTTTAAAAAAATTTAAATGAGCCAAATGTGGTGGTGTCTTGGTTATCCAGAAGTTCTTAGCCATATATATACATTTTACACACACACACACACACACACACACACACACACACACACACACACACACACATTTCTCTGTGTAATTCTCTGTGTAGCCCTTGCTATCCTGGAACTTGCTCAGGCTGGCCTTGGCTGATCCTTCTGCCTCAGCCTTCTGAGTCTTCCAGTTAACTCTTGGAAGACTCCTGCCGAAATCTTGGAGATTCACTTTTTTTGTTTGTTTGTTTGTTTGTTTGTTTGCCAGTTTGTTTGGTTTCACCTGATAAGCTTATGTTAGTTTTCTGAAGATTTTTTTAAATTTAAAGACACAAATATTTATACAGTACTATAAATAACAGGTTGAACTTGTAAACTAAATTAGAACTTGATTCAAAAGTGAAAACTGGAATGGGCCTGGTGGTGCTGGCCTGTAATCCGAGCTACTTGGGAAATTGAAGCAAGAGGATTGCAAGTTCAAGATCAGCCTGGGCTACAGAGTAAGTTCAAGGCTAGCCTGTGCAAAAGCCTATCTTATAAAGAAAAAAGAAAAGAAGCAGCCAGGCGTAGTGGCACACGGCTTTAATCCCAGTACTCAGGAGGCAGAGACAGGCGGATTTCTGAGTTC
>LR749860.1:1002645-1018872 GCA_902729485.2 Mus minutoides
TTTTTTTTTTCTAGAAAACCATGGTAACTTTGATATCAATCCAGTCCACCCTTTCTCCTCTTAGTTTAAGCATTAGAAATTTCTATGAGATGTCTATAGGGAAAGAGATGTTTTGAAATAGGAAATAAGCATTTGCTTACCGTGAAAATGTATCAAGTTAGGACATAGGGCAGTACCCCACACCCCCACATCAACCTTAAGTGAACAGAAATCTTCAGTGAAAGGACTCAGAGAAGAAGTTGATCTAACCCTCCCCTGCATGTGCAATTTTTATAAAGAACACACACACAATTTCAGATAAGATCCCAATTCTTTTTGCTCCAGGTTCCTTCTTGATTGAAACCTTGGGTTCTCGCTGGTCCTTAGCTCAAACAACTCCTGTTCATCCCTTTCTCACAATCTTGAAAATTCTCAAAACCTTCTATTGAGAATGAAGCAGTTCAATGCCTGGGATTTAATTAAGCTTTAAATATTAAAAAAAAAAAGGAATGCAAGATAAAATGATAATAAAGTCCAAGATAAATTGGATGTAGAGGGGCTTGCTACACTTTTATATGTATTGGGGAAAATATATATTTTAAAGTGTAGTTGTTGTATTAGGCAAAGGCAGAAAACATGTTCCCTGTACAAAGCGGGGGAGGGAGTGGCCAACTGGGTAGCCCCTGGAATGGCCCACTTACTCAGTTTCCAGGAACAGAAAATGACCTTGTGCAGTTTTGTTTTTCATTCTCTCCGACTTCCCGAAGCTCTCTTTCCTTTCCTTTCCGGCCAGCTCCTTTTCCCAGCTGAACCTAAGGTCGGGGGCTGATTAACGAAGCTTCCGTACCCAGCTACCCTCACCAAAGTGTAAATACCTATAAAAACTAATATCAAAAGTTTTTTTTTTTATTGAGCTGCTTCATTTCCCAGAGCATTGGGCCACGAAGGGAAACTAGTCTCACAGACAAAGGACTGCAGGCTCCCTCACCAGCTCGGAACAGCTCCGGGATGGTCCAGAGATTCTAAGGGAGGCCCTCTGAACCAGACAAATGTTAATGGACCGCTCACCTTCCACTGAAGACAGGTGTATTTACCGTATTTACAGACCCAGGAGGGAGAACCAGTGGTTGGAGAAAGCTGAATTGGACCAGAGGACAGGAAACTGGCCACCAGGCTGCTTTGACAAGGTGATTTTTCCCCCCTTAGGACTTGGCATAATGACTGTATTTCACTATGCTTGCGCCTGTGTGGACATTTGATGTGTGAGTCTGTGCGTGTGCGTATGAAGGCACACACATCGCTATGGTTACAGTATATAACGTGCCTGTAAAATCTGATTACACCTCAGTGTGTATTTGAAGGGGTCTTGAGTTTCCCCTTCTTCTTGCTAGTGAGTTTCCCTCCCTCTGTTGCTTTGTCTATTAAGAATTCACAGCCAGATGGGGAGTGTCCTTACGGAGGACCCCTGTGGGCCCAGCTCTCCTGGCTCCACGCTGATTTCTCATGGAGAAACAGGGAGCCCAACAGCACCAGACTTAGACACAAACCCCCTACTTCCTTCGAACTCTCGACTGTCTATGGTGTATTTGTTGATATAAAGCCCAGAGCTGGTTTCCTGTTTTGTTGCAGGCAGTGAACATCACCCAGGTTGAGAGGGGGTCCTTTTCACATGGCAGCTGCAGGCGCCGGGTTGCCAGGAGGTACCCCATTCTGCCAGCATCCGTCCCAGTAGCCCTGAGCTCACTCCCAGAGTTCTGCAAGCTGGTGCCCTGGTCGGACTGCCTGCCACTCACTGTGGAAAGAAGCGTATTCCTTCAAGTTGAACCTCTATTTACAGGAATTCGGTCCCTCTGCATCCAACTCACATTCGGGTCCTTTAGGTGAAGTCTCAATTTCCAGATGTGGTGAAGGGCAGCACAGTGACGCCATTAGAACACGGAGAGAGCTCTCGGCACCATCTAAATCACTCGAGAGAAGGGATCTTAGGCAGCGGGGGTAGGGGGTGCTGCTCGCCAGAGCCTGAAACCTGCTGCTATTGCTTCTAAAACGGGGGAGGGGTGCGGGCGGAGGTGTCTTCTCCCTTCTTTGAGACTCTGTAAGAAACAGAGAGTGATGCAGTTGGAGTCCTCTCTGCTATCTCTTCCCGAAGACTCTTCCCGATGGCTGGCTCCAGGCTGGTTTCGTGGTACCTGGTCCAATCCAGCAGGCAGTGAATGGGTCACTTATCCAATTATTTGCTCTCCTCAAAGTCCATCCTGGGGTGATCTTAGAGGCAATGTCTGAGGTTTTCTTTCTTGACCTCCCACTTCCACGTCAATGTGGGTCACCATAGTACAGAGCGACTACCCATGTCCCAAAATTATCCCCACAACACGAAATGTTTCCTTCATTTCATTATTGCTTTACTATAGAACAAGAACTTCAAATGAGTCATATGACATTCTCCTGTGCTCTGGCCAGCCCAGAATCCCAGACACCCTCCATACACACACACACACACACACACACACACACACACACACACCAAAAAAGGGGGCACTGCTTTCACTCTGGTGCATACAGGATTGAGGTCCTTCAAAAACTCAACTTCCCATTTGTTCCATTCCTAAATGGTCTACTGGTAAGGATTCTGAGGAGTTAACTTCTTTGAGAATTTCTCATTTCTCTCTCCCTGAGTCTGCTCAATTCCCTGCCCCTTTCTGATTCTTTCTTGTTCTGCCATTATCTCTTTGCCCCCAGCCTGCCTCGGGTGGAATCGGGAGGGTAAGATGTCCTGCAAATGCAGCTCATAAAGCTGCTTGGATACATTAGAAACACATGAATATCCTGAAATACAAAGTGTCTTTAAAACCAGCCATGGAATGTTTATCCTAATACCAGATCAATGCAAAGAAGTAGTTCCAGAGAATGGTGCTGACAGCCTCTTCCGAGTTAAAGTGAGAGCAGGTAAATTTAATTTGCTAATGAAAATCAAATTCGATTAGACCTCCTGTTCGGTTCCCTTTGTCCTTTTCTTCTCCAACCCTAGGAGCCTAGAGTCTAGGACCTCAGGGTCCTGTAATCCTGGTTGGTCAGGAGTTCTCTCTCTATCAAGGAAAAAAAAAATACAGCCAAACTCTCAGGCGAGATGTAAGAGGGCTGTCAAAGCCCATGGACTCAGGTTTGCACTAGTAAAACCAAGAGCTTGGGAAAACCTATGGAAACTCCTTGAACAAAGGCTGGGCTGTAGCCATGCTGCTGCCCTTGAAGGCCTTCGCTGCGAAATCTGCGTGCATCAGACAAAACTTGGGCATCAGTGGAGACTTCTCTAGCTTTCACCCCAGCCTGGCTCTTGGCTCCAGACCTTCTGTGGCCACTATTGTCTGAAGGTGACTGTGACTGCCCCGACTTCTCTTCCCTAAGCCATGGAGAACCATGCTAAGTTATTGGTGTTTCTGCAAGAAGAACTCAAAGGCTGGAAACAAAAAGAGCTCAGAAAGTCAGGCCCTGCCAGCTGGACAGACACACAAATTTTCCCTGTGCCTTTGGTAAATGAGGAAGAACACTGGATGAGACTGCTGGCTTTTTAAGAGCCAAGCTTCATCCTCCAGCCTTTCTTTTCCCACACCAAGCTGGTCTGGTATAGCCTGGAGCATTGTATAAGAAACCATTAATGAATCTCTTCTCTCCCTCTTTGAAAGACCCAGGAATTGCTGTCTTAAAGTGAGTAGAATTTTTAGAAAGTCTTACCCCAAATTATTCCCAGAGTTCATTCTAATTTGAGAAACAATTCCCAATGATGCCTACAGCTCAATAACTAGCAGTACATGCAGATATTTTAAAACAGCGAAGAAGCAACCCACAAAAGGGAGAAGGAGCCAGATATGCTGCTATGCTCCTGATATGTATGAGATTTAAGACAGGAGGAGAACAAGGATGCTACTTTCTCTAAATAATTCTGTCTTAGGTTTTTTCTCTCTCTCTTTTAAATTGATAAGAAAATATAAACCTCAGTAATTCACATTCAAAGTCCTTCCACGACAGGGATGCCACGTGTAGGAAGCAAAGCCCAGTGAATTCAAAGATGCAGCCCAAAACCTCCCCGCTGCTTCGTTCTTCCCAGACAAACCTGCTTCTGATTCCTCTGCGGAAAAAGATGAGTTCCTTTCTCACCATTTTTGGAGCGGAGGGACCCAGCCGACTTTGGCAGTCTGTAGAACTGAGGCCCTTCCCCTGAGTGCAGGGCTCCCGGCTCCAGTGAACTGAGGGGGAGGGAAGAACGTGGAGCTGGTCTTGGCTGCTGTGTGGATCAGCAGTACAGCCACTGCCAGAGGTGAACTGGCATAGGCATCGGCTGGTGGAGCCTTCCTGAACTGTGTTTTCGTTTTTTCCGAACCTAGCTGGAAAACTTCGGAGGCTCAGAAACCCAGCTAAGAGCAGGGCGGCCGACAGAGAAGAATCAGTCCAGTCTGTAAACACCGCCCCCAAAACTCTACAAAGAGAGCAAAAAATGATGCTGAGAAACCAAACAGAGCCAGAAGCCAGATTGTAAAGGATGGGGGAATTGAGAGCCAGGGGAGGTGGGCAGTTGGCTCTGTCTCTGGGCTTTCATTGTAGTTTCTCGCGCTGACTAGACAGCAACTTTCAACTTGACCTTGGCCTCCAGCCGTGTCTGACCTGTATGTAAACTGCCCTCAAGTCTCCGAGAATTGGAGCCTGGAACCGTACTTCGTCTCTTTGTCACTGTTGAGTTTTACAATGCCACTTAGAGGGAGGAAGGAGTGGGGGACGGATGAAAAGGGCTCCAAAGTAACACAGAAATCAAGTCTTCACAGAGGTTGGTTCCTTAGTCTGAAAATGGTCAGTAAGTAAGAAGGTAAACCCAGGGCAAATCAATATTTACCCAGGACCGTTAAAGTCAGGAGAGAAAGGACTCACTGGGTGTGGGGGAGAATTGGGTGTGGGGATCAGGGAAGGTTTTATTGGGCGACACTTAACATTAGTCAGAACAAACCCAGAATCCGGGTAGATAAAAGCCTGAGCCTCGCCTTACTGGTCCCAATCTTGCCAGAAGCCCAGGGGGCTTACAGAGCAGCAGATGAATTGGGTGGTATGTCTGATACTCTAGCTTAGAGCTAAGTCTACAAGCTAGGACCAGAGGACAGGTCCAAGCCTGACTGCCTACCAGAGCATTTGAGCAAAGATAGTACAGAACTCTTCCCAGCCTATATTTTCCAGAATGCACTCACTTTCACTTTGACCATTTGTTCCCTCTGGATGTCTGACCAATTCATAGTTGCACAACCAGAAATGGATGTGGTCCTAAGGAGGCAGGGTCTCCAGAATCCTTTACCAAAAACACTGCATCCAAACGTGGCTCTCCCAATACAAACACCCCACCAAGCTCCAGGTACAGAGGAACTCATCAGCTGGTTCTTCCATACCTTGAACCCACTACAGGCTGAGCCCCTACTAGGAGGAAAACCATGAAAGGATCCCAAAGAACCTCTTTCTTTTTCCCCAAAACGGAATGCAACAGTGGATTTCCAGGTGTCTGGAGTGTCCTGTCCAACTCAGGATCTATGGAGTGACTTGTAGGAAGTCCCAGAACCGTGGCTGGAGTTCCAGCCAGCAGCCCAGCTGGTGCCTGTTCCTCTTAAACCCCTTCAGGAAAAGGCAGCCGGACTCCTGAGACAGGAGTGTGAGTGAATGGTGCTTTCTTCATCTGAAATCCTCTGTGGACCAGAAAGAATAGCTGCTGCATCGGAATGAATAGCGAGCTGTATATACAAGTTGTACAATGTGGCAGTATGCCTCTCTCTCTCTCTCTCTCTCTCTCTCTCTCTCTCTCTCTCTCTCTCTCTCTCAATAGCTCTGTGTGTGTGTGTGTGTGTGTGTGCGCGCGCGCGCGCGCGCGAATATTTGCGCTCGCTTGTGTGATGGGGGTAGGGAGATACAATTAGTTGTTCTGATCTTCTGAGTCCGTAGGCCTAATTGAAATTGTCCTCTAGAGCCTGAGAACAGGGAAGGGAGCTCCCAAATGCAGCCCAAGCTTCCCAGAGAAATGTCCTGGGACCCTTGCTCCAGACTTCTCCTGGAACCAACAGGAAACAAACGCCCTTGTTCCCCAGGGGTGGGGGGAGTCCAATCTCGGCCAGGCGAAAGCTCCCACATCCTTGGGAGGGTCTGGCTGCAGAAAGATGTATCCATCCCTGGAAAGAAAACAGCCCCAGAGGTCCTTAAAACAGGCCAGGCCATCCTGGGCCAGTCCAAGGCCAAGGCAAACCCTCATTCTTGGCCACTGGAGAATTTACCTGACTTGTCCCCACGACCTCAGGTCGCACCCCAACCGCAGCCTCTTACAGCCCCTCCCAACCTCCGCGCGAAACCCAGGAAGGGATCGGGGTCCCTGTTTCCCCAGCCCCCCGCCCGCCCTAGTCCCTCCCTCCCGTCCCCCCCCCCGCCTCCTCCGTGGGTGACTGCTGCGCTGCCGCGCGGCGGGAGCTAGAGCTGGCGCAGAGGACCGCGCGGGCAGCGGCGGGGACGGCGGGCTCAGCGCGGAGCCGAGCCGGAGCCTCCCGCTTTGCATACGCCGGGGGCGGGCCGGGGGCGGGCCAATGGGCGGCCGCCTGGCGCGACCCCGCAGGGCGCGACCCGCCCCCCTCGCTCGGGCCCCGGCCCCGCGCGGCGCGCTCTTCACTTCTTGGGGGCTTTTTAAAACAGCGCCACTGGGGTCTTCTCCATGCGGCTCGGGCTATGACAGCCTCCGTGCTCCTCCACCCCCGCTGGATCGAGCCCACCGTCATGTTTCTCTACGACAACGGCGGCGGCCTGGTGGCCGACGAGCTCAACAAGAACATGGAAGGGGCGGCGGCGGCGGCAGCGGCGGCGGCCGCGGCGGCGGCGGCCGGAGCTGGGGGCGGGGGCTTCCCCCATCCGGCTGCCGCGGCCGCGGGGGGCAACTTCTCGGTGGCCGCAGCGGCCGCCGCCGCCGCCGCCGCCGCGGCCAACCAGTGTCGCAACCTGATGGCACATCCCGCACCCCTGGCGCCCGGCGCCGCGGCCGCGTACAGCAGCGCCCCGGGGGAGGCGCCCCCGTCCGCCGCCGCCGCTGCCGCTGCCGCCGCTGCTGCCGCCGCCGCCGCGGCTGCCGCATCGTCGTCGGGAGGGCCCGGGCCGGCGGGGCCGGCGGGTGCCGAGGCCGCCAAGCAGTGCAGTCCCTGCTCGGCGGCGGCACAGAGCTCGTCGGGGCCCGCGGCGCTGCCCTACGGCTACTTCGGCAGCGGCTACTACCCGTGCGCCCGCATGGGCCCGCACCCCAACGCCATCAAGTCGTGCGCGCAGCCTGCCTCGGCCGCCGCCGCCTTCGCCGACAAGTACATGGACACCGCCGGCCCCGCGGCCGAGGAGTTCAGCTCCCGCGCCAAGGAGTTTGCTTTCTACCATCAGGGCTACGCAGCCGGGCCTTACCACCACCACCAGCCCGTGCCCGGCTACCTGGATATGCCAGTGGTTCCGGGGCTCGGGGGTCCTGGCGAGTCGCGCCACGAGCCTCTGGGGCTTCCCATGGAAAGCTATCAGCCCTGGGCTCTGCCCAACGGCTGGAACGGCCAAATGTACTGCCCCAAAGAGCAGACGCAGCCTCCCCACCTCTGGAAGTCCACTCTGCCCGGTAAATGGCGCCCCCTTTCCAGCCCGGGTCTTCCAGCTTTTCAGCTTCTCCTCGGCTCGTGCCCCAGGGTCACTCGGGTGCCCCCTCCCGCCCCCGCATTCTCCCTGGCCTGACTTGCCCTAGCAATTCTGCACCCCTGGGAGCCTGGCCCTGGCTGGCTGGCGCTGTCCGTCCGCCCTGCCCTAAGTTGAGCCGGGCCCCGGCCCTCTTTCGGTAAGGGGTAGCTGGGAGGAAGCTTGTGGGTTCCCAACTCTGGCAGCCCCTTTCTCTCTGGGTGCCCCACCCTCCCAAGCCCTTGACATTGACTCCAAGATGGGAAATAGACTCGATTTTGAGCTCACCAAATTGTCCCTGATGGTTCTCTGGAAAAAAAAAAAAAAAAAAAAAAAAAAAAAAAAAAAAAAGGCTTCGTTGGAGAAGCATAGAATGTTGGGACTTTGGGGCAAGCTGAGAGAAGCTGAGCTCTACAGAAGTGTTGTACCCTGTTGAGTGCTAAGGTGTGGACCGCTGTACATGCAGGATGACCCGATTGGGGTGGTCACTGGAACTCTGGGCGATTTCATTTCAATACACAACTAACCATACCCCTCTACTAACGCTCCAGGCTTTGGCAGAAGGCTGGATTGTACAGCGCTCTCGTGGCAAAGAGCAATCAGGCATTGCAAGGCCGGCAGTTCACATTGAGCTGTCGCCTGTGTTCTGGCTCAGATCGGCTCCCAGAGTAACTTTCCTTCTTCCTTATCTTACAGACGTCGTCTCCCATCCTTCAGACGCCAGCTCCTATAGGAGGGGGAGAAAGAAGCGCGTGCCTTACACTAAGGTGCAGTTAAAAGAACTCGAACGGGAATACGCTACGAACAAATTCATTACCAAGGACAAACGGAGGAGGATATCAGCCACCACGAACCTCTCTGAGAGGCAGGTCACAATCTGGTTTCAGAACAGGAGGGTCAAAGAGAAAAAAGTCATCAATAAACTCAAGACCACTAGTTAATGGATTAAAAGGTGGCGCAGAGGGCAGCTTGAAGAAACGCTTAAGGATTTGTTTCTTTGCCCAGATAATAATAATGTGTAATAATAACTGAAGAATTGGATGGAGAGACGCTGACGTTTGCTCTCCTAAGGGGACTCTCTCTTCAATGGAATCTACAATTAAAACAACACCTTAAGAAATGGTAAAGACTGCCAGGTCTCCCGACAGCCCCACCAGACCGTTAAGTGACAAACTCTAGAGTCAACTCATCAGCCCCTAAAACACACAATTTCAGATAAATTATGAATTTACTCAAATCTTGTAAGTATTTATGTGACCATTATATGTTAGGACACTGTGTTAGATGGTAATCTGAAAACTGGTTACAGAAACAAAGGCTGTTTCCACGCCGCTGGTCCAGCACCTCTCCTTTGCATGTTAAATGCCTGCTCAGGTAAACCTTACTGAAATCTCTGCCATTGCTCCTTCTGAAAATGCTTCAGGTAGAGGCTTAGAAGGGGGAAAAGGCACTGAATTGTTTATTTGAACTATTGCTAAAAAGGGAGATGAGAGAGAATGCTCATCCAAGAATCTATTGTTTTGATAGTAAATCTGGCCAGCTAAACCCTTGAGGCTACAAGAGAACCCTGGGTGGGTAAAGAACTTCTGGAAATAGCTTTCAATTGCTTATAGCAAACATGGTGGATTAACCCACTGTCAGAGATTTTTTTCCACAGGATTTGTTGAAATTTTTGAAGTGTATAAATCTCACCAAATAATATGAAGAATTCACTTTATGCCCCATCTCCTGGAAGGTTCCACCCTAATGTGGATTTCTCCTAAAACATACTCTTTCTTTATTTTTTTTAATTGGCATTTTCTAATACTTGTTAAACATTTTGCTAGAGACATCATTTTCCTTTTTTACTTAGAAAAAAAAACCTCAAAATAGAAACCTGTTCTCCCAAAATATTTAGATGTCTACATTCTATATTTTAATTTACTAAAGGATTAGTATTTTTTTTCTTGTTTACTGTGTTAGGAGACTGCAGTAGAAAGTTTAGGGACTCATCGTCACAGCACATTTTAAATCAAGCAGTAATTTCAGTTCACACATTCGTTCTGTTCATATTCACTGTAAATGCTATCTTGTAAATAAAGACATTCAGCACACTGTGAAAATGTATTTGTGCACCTGCTTTTTAAATACTTCCACTAAAAATGAAAAATTAGATCTGTAGATAGTGGTATTAACTCTGTTAATGAAATAATCACTGCCATTAAAATCTGAAGGAAACACTCTGAGTTATTTTTCTATGCGGAACTTGAACTGCACAAAAACTAAACAAGCAGGTTTGTTTTACACAAGCCAAGGACCAGTCTTTTCTATTATTATTATTATTAATTATTATTAATATTATTCAGGTTTTTCTAAATTTTTTTATGAGAAGAGGAAAAAAATCTCACATAACTAAAAGCTTACAACTGAAAAGGTTTTGAGGAGATGAAAGTGTTAGGTATTCTGAAAGGGAGAGAAAGGAAAGGAGGGAGAGATAGTGGAGGTTCCCAGGCTCCCTGTGGCAAATGAAAACCAGTTGTTGAGTATCAGCAATGCCTAGACTGTCGTATTTTAAAATCTGCTCTTAAGTCTGCATGTGACTGAAAGGACAGGTTTTTGGTATTTGTTGAAATGACAGGACTAGGAAAGGCCTTAAACCTTGACCTTGAAAGGAAAAAAAAAGACAATTTGTGACCTTGACTTTTGACAGCTCATGAATTGGCCTCAGCCAGATTCGTAGATCAAGGGCGCCACCTCGTGTTGACAAGCTTCCTTGTCGTTCTTCACCTTCAAGGGAATGAGCTTTTACTTGACTTGTTTTAAAGGTTTAGTATTCATAATTTTTTGCTCCAAAAGGAGAATCTTTGAATATATGTAAATTATACATGTGCTTGTATATATGTGAATATATAATATATGTTTATACATGTATTTGCATATCAGTGTTTGTGTGCTTATGTACATAACTGTAGAATTTGTACAGATATTATGAATTGCTGACAAGTGAAGATACTGTAATTTAAGGCTATTTCTAGAGTTGGGGTACAAAATGCTCCTTATGCCGTGAATTTTGCTTCCTTTCTTTAATGGCCAACTTTAAGCTGTCCTCACAGCGGCTCGCCGTGCATCAGATTTCTGCAGATCTGTTTTAAAGCTGTACATGTTTGTTACAGTCCAAGAGGTGTTCTTAAATAACCGTTCATTCCCAGCCCTCACCCTCCAAGGTGGTCTGTGACCTTAATTAGAATTATCTGGGAATCTTTACGGCAAATTAAAAAGTTTCACATACCTTCCTAACTCTAGAGTTCTAGAGTTACATTTCAAAAATTCAAAGCAATCCACCTCTCTAAGAAGTCAGTAGGAGAACTTAAATATTTCATCTACAAAATGATCACAATACGGACACAGAAGAAAAACTATTCTGGACAGCTCAAAGCTGATTGTTGCCCCATGATGGTGTGCAATCTTATATTGATACTTGCCCACCTACCATTTGTTTTGTAGAAGAAATAAATATACTTAATATCAATAACCACTATCAAAACTATATTAACAATCAGTATTATAGCTATTGTTTATTGGCCCCCAACAACACAGGAGATATTGTGTTCAGTCATAAGTAATACAGTATGATTATGTATTTAATATACAAGTGGGATAATATGGGGTTTTGTTTTTGTTTTTTGTTTTTGCCAAGTCCTTTGTGCGCATGCGCATACACACACATATTAAAATGTTGAAGGAACCAGTAGCTTTGGAATTTGGGTTTTCAGCTGCAGATTAATTTTACCTTTATGTCAGGAGACAATAATAGTGAATGGGAGAACTGAATTTATCATTTGCTGGAAAATATTGGCTCATTACAATCCCAGATGATGGAAAGATCTCCAGCCTTCCTTGAAGACTTACAAAGACTTGAAAACAAGAGCTTCTTATGTCTTTCTAGAGGAAGAATTATGAGGGAAAAATATAAAGCTGCTTAAATAAAGAATGGCCCTGAAATATACATGTCAGATGATCTTGTACAGTATAATCTTTTTGCTACCCTGAGGATTGCCAACCATCTGTGGAAACACATGAAGATAACTGCTTGAGACCCAGCACCCAGCACCTTGTGTTACAGCCTCATTTCCAAATGAACTACCATCCAGCAATATTAATGACGTCTCCAAAATGTTTAAAGTATTGGAAATTCCCCTCCAAGTTGGTTCAAACACTGTTTATGGAACTGCTCCAAATAGGACTCTTCTGGCGATAGGAGATATTTTTCTTTAGATGTAAGAAATCTTCTGAACCTACTGCCTAGGGAAGAGCTAACAGCAGCTCTGCAGGTGGAATACTGCCCCGTTGGAAAGTCACCACTACAGCAGGAGTTCTGGGTAAAGTCTCTCTCTCTCTCTCTCTCTCTCTCTCTCTCTCTCTCTCTCTCTCTCTCCAGAAGATGTCAGGTCAGGGTACCCCTCCCTTTAGTTCTGACATGGTTGTTGACAGTGCCAATCTCAGCTAACTTCTTTCTTATTTAAAATAGACATGACATGGATTTACAGATTAGTTGAGGTGGTTATGGATTATAATCACTTCTTAGATATTTATTTTATTTTATTATTATTATTGGTGGTGGTGGTGGTGTTTTGTTTTGATTTTTAAGATACAGTTTCCCTGTCCTGGAACTCACTCCGTAGACCAGGATGGTCTCGAACTCAGAAATTCACCTGCCTGGTCTCCAGAGTGCTGGGATTAAAGGAGTATGCTACCATGACTGGAGACTTCTTCATTTTTAAATAGTAACCAGCCTAAAACTTTTTGAACAAGACAGGAGAACATTGGCCTCCTCCTGGAAACAAAAACAAAAACAAAAACAAAAACACAACAAAAACTCCTAAAAGCACAGGAATAATAACGCAGACACTGATCCATGAATAATGATGTTGAAAATCTCATTCAAGAATTTTCTTCTAAAAAGGAAAGTTCCTGAATAAAAATTATAAACATGGAACTTGAAAAAACGACCTTTTCCATCTGCTCCCAATACTGTCAGATTTATTAAGTAACTTTAAGTGGACGGTTGTAAAACGTCACTATGCATTTCACAAAGTATTTACGCCTGATGCCGAACTGAGGCCAATCTTTTTTTTTTTTTAATTAATGTACGATTTCAAGATCAAACGAACTTAGAGACAAAGGGGGAAAATATCATTTAAAAATACTCAACCTAATTTAAATGTTTTGTTAGAGATTCACCGGAAGGCAGTGAAATTCAGCTGAGTAGGATGTATTTGTATACGAATAATAGCCAGATTATAGATAAGTACAGAGTGCTCAGTGGGGGAAGGTCCAGCATCTCGCTTCCTCTCAGTGAATCCCTAGGGCTAGGAGCTGTGAGGAGCATTGCCCTGGAGCACTAATCCCCTGATGGGGGTCCATAGGCGCCCTTCTGGGCTTGTGAACCTCGACTGAAGAGACTCTAGGGGGTTGCTGATTTATGTGCATTCCTTTAAACTTGATCGATGCATAGCAGCAGCCCGAGACCTGGAGCATCAGAGAAATGTGCAGGCGAGTTGCTTGCATCCCATTTTTCATAAGCAAAGATGCGGCCCTATCTAAAAGGCCCGGCGAGATTTATGCCTGACTGGGTTTTAGACAGGCACGCTAATTAAGTTTTCATCTGCACGGCCGCCGGGTAAATAAAATCGGGCTTCGTTCCTTATGAAAATTACTACTCAGTCCTCACGCATCTACCGAGAGCCGACGAATGCCTGAGAGGTGCCTGCTATGTAAAATGTTATTATAAAAGAAAGGTGATGCTTGCGCAGAAAAATTCCGAGAAAGCAGCCAAGGCCTTGCCACAGTCCATTTCGTTTCTATCCGGCTCTGCTGCAGAGAAGAACCCACGCGGCAGAAATAATTTCTCCGGTGTCTAAGATCTTTAAACTTCTGTGAGCCGTCGAGAGGCGCGGGCCTACCCCGGTGCAAGTGAGAGGAACGTAGCCGTGGACTCAGAGGGCTGCCGGGGTGTCGCGCCTGTTGGGGACAGGACACCTCTGCTCAAGATGGAGGCCCGGAATTTGTCCTGGCCCACCCGGCTCCGACGGCATGAGGGCGGCAGACAGAAGAGCCGCAGGATCTCGGTGGAGGTCGCTGTGATGGAATCAGCAGCTCGTGCTACGTGGACACAGGATGGCCGCGGACACGCGCTGTGAGCCGCCCGGAGTCTCGGGCTGACGTCACCGCGGGCCTCGCAGGCCTTCCCGGGCTCCAGGCATTATTTGCTGAGGATCGGCGACCGAGGCGAAGGTTTTGTGAGGGTGCCCCCTTTTCCGCCCCGCCCCTCCGTCCCCAAGAGAATAATCGGGTATTTAATCTCTCCTGGCCTTAATTCTTGGCTGCGTGGAAGGTGGTTTTGCAACGGGAAATAAAACTTGACAGGAGCATTTTCTCGAAAAGAGGTTTTTGAGACTGGCTGAAAAGACATCGCGATATGCTGTCCCCAACACTTAAGCCTTGGGAGCCTGGAGCTGAGCTAAAGGAAGCCAGGAGAGTCAGGAGCGGGCTCCACCTGGGCAGGGAAGCAGCCTCAGGACGCGCGGTCCCCCGAGCATCTGCCGCCTGAAGTCTGAGGACAGGACCCGGCGCACCGGAGCTTAGCACCGCCCGGGCCTGCCTGGCACCGTCAAACACCCAGGGCCTGGCCGAGGGCGGCTGGGATCTAGGAAGAGGAGAGGACCTTGGGAAGCCCGGTGTAGCCTTGACTTCTGCCCTGGGGAGGGGGGCTAGATAAGTGGCTAAAGCCTGCTTGGGGCTTTGTTTCTTGGCCAAGAACCCGTGGTCCCGCACAGAAACACGAGGGGGAATGGAGGTGACGCCAAACGTGCGTGGATTGTCTGCTATTGGGTGGCAGAGGCTGGAGACAGCCGAGGTTGGAGACAGC
Source organism: Mus minutoides (assembly GCA_902729485.2). NCBI lineage: Eukaryota > Metazoa > Chordata > Mammalia > Rodentia > Muridae > Mus > Mus minutoides. Next base: position 1,017,236 of record LR749860.1, read on the forward strand.
CGAGTCCTCCTCCCGCTCTTCGCTCTTCGCACCATAAAGGTCAAGTCCTCGGCGCCACAGCCTTCTTCACGGTCAGGGCCGCCTGGGAAAGAAGCCGCCACGACTACAGAAAAGCACAGGACAAGTAATTGGCCGGGCCATCACTCTTGCTGCAAGCGTGCCCTGGCCTTGGTAGCCTGAGCCTGAGTACCGGGCAAGATTCTTTCTTACTTTTCAATTCCCTTTATCCCCGTCCTCCTTTGAAAGAAAGGAGTCTTTGAAGCTAAGGATAGCCCAAGCTTTGCCTTTATAATGGAAAGGCAGAAACTGCCCCTGCACGGGAGATTTCTGAGCCTGCGGGGACGCAAGAGTGCGTTTCTACACGTCCAGAATAGACGTTAGCTGAATCGAAGTTCTAGCCGGATAGGAGCGGCGGCTCCGCCGGCCTGGCGGCTGGGATTCAGATATGAAAATAAAGATCCTGCTGGGGTCATCTAGTCCAGACTGGATTTTTCAGGTCTTTGGTGAGACTCTTAATGCCGTTCTACCTAAATCTACTTTAAAGGAGATGGACAATGTAAAACTTTAAAGAGGATGCCAATGTAAAAACCCCTTGATTCCTGCCGCCTCTCCCCAACCCCTCATTGTACTCCACGGGACAGAGAATTCCTCTATGTCTGCCAGCAGCAGGTCAGAGCACCAGGCCTAGCAGTAAACACATAGCTTAAGACTAGTGGGCCACTAACTAACACTCAAAGTGAACCAAAAGAAACCTTGCCAATTATCCTTCCTTTTTCAACAGGGAGGTGGGGGAGCCGGGGCTTCTCCCCCCCAGAGCGGCGGTAAGGAGATACAGCAGGAAGGGCAGCACAGAATCCAGAATTGCCTGGCAAGGTGAATGGGGGGGTGGGGCTCCTAGGACAGGGATCCTCCTGTAGGCTTGGAGAGACACTGAGGCACCTCAGTGTTTCTAATGTAGGCTGCCACCAGCGGTGAGCAGAGGTGGGGCTCTTCTAGAGGACATTTGTAATTTAGGGCCCCAGGCTGTCTTCAGAGCCTCAGCTTAGGAACAGAACCTAAAGACCAGGGACAACCTTCTGGCTGTGCTCCTTTGTCCTCTTTGTGAGTGAAGACACACAGTCAGCTGAGGAGACCACCTCACCCCCCTTTTAGGCTGAAGGGGAATGAGAGGATATAAAGAGTATAAGAAGATAGCTATTGGGAACTGGGGTTTGACCGTTCAAAGTTTTCCTCACCCTACTCCAACCCACTCTATAAGAAAAAAAAAATAAAATCTTCTCTAATGAGTCAGCAACCATAAACATATAAATAGTTCTCAAGTAACCCCTCCCTCCTCCCATCAACTTGAAACTCACTAAACTAAATGATAACCAGATTGTTTAGGCGATGGAGGCCCTAAGCTGAGCTCTCATGCTGTACCCTCCGGTGGCCAGAAGGATACGGGCTTGCTCAAATGTCTAGGGGGCAAGGGATAGTAATTGGACCCACTAGTCAGGCTAAGAATCAACTGTTGAGGTCAAGTTCAAGGTATTATTACCTGTTCTCTTTCTCTTTCGGTAGAGAGCAGGTAGGCCAGCTCAGGAGAGGGTTGGATATATATATATATATATATATATATATATATATATATATATATA
>LR749860.1:1018972-1097022 GCA_902729485.2 Mus minutoides
GCTCTCCACTGTGGAGGAAAGGCATACTGCAAAGACACCTCCTACTTTGAAGAAGAAAGTACCTAAATAGAGGTCAGGCCTCCAGTCCTGGGGAGAGTTCTGGTTCTGTAGTTATCTCACCAATGCCCCTCACTAGTCAGTTCTCACACCTGTGTACAATATGACACTAGTGTTCAGTTCAGCTTTATAAATAAACACAACACAATATTTTGGGACAGAGGAAAGTAAGGCTAGGGACAGCAGAAAGAGGCAAAATATTGATGGTGCTTTAATCAATCCACTGAAAAGCAACTCTAGTTGATTGAGAGCAAGACTTGATCAGTCTGATGGGTCCAACCCATCCCAGGTTAGCTACTTGTGATTCCTCAGAATGGAACAGAAGCAGGTGGGCTCAGAAAAAGAACAAGTGTTCCTGGGGGTGGCGGGAGAAGGAGGAGGAAGAGGAGGCAGAGGAGGAGGATGCAGAGGAGGAGGAGGAGGAGGAGGAGGAGGAGGTTGTACTTAGAATGTAGTACTCATTGTAAAAGGTAAGAAATCCAGTTCAGGTCACTGTCTTTAAACCTGTGGAGTAGTTTCCTGCCAGGGAACACTGTCAGCTCTTGCTGAATCAAGGAGAGACATCAGAAAAAGCAGGAGAAAGCCTAAGAAAGGATAGATGGGAAGAGTCAAGATGGGAGACAAATAAGGGAGAAGGAACAGCCTGGTAACAAAACAGGCTTTGAGGAGGATCTGGAGAATGGAGTAGCGTGTGGTTGGACATTCACACTATGGATGCGCTGATCCTACCTCCAGGAACTGCACTGGGTATGTCCTGAGCATGCCCTGAGTTAGAGATAGCTGGCCTCCAAACCACCCCCTTTGACAGAAGGTGGTTGAGGGAAGGAGTTGATGCTAGGAAGCCCAGAGTCAAGAATTGCTTATGGTTGCCTATGTGTCTCTATCTAGTCTCCCTTGAAGTGGCATAGAGCTAAGGAGCCTAGCCACTGATACCATCTCAAGGCTCTTGAATGGCTGTGTTGGAACCCGGCCTGGATCGGGCAATCTGGCCGCAAGGCCTTCCATTGCCTTTCTACGAATACATGATTCTTCAAAAGCTATAACCACCCTAGGCAGCTTCCCCTGAGGGTCCCCCACTACTGCCCATACATCTCCGACTGCAAGGAAAATCAGATTCAGCAGAGGCACCTGAATACACTTTATTCTGATATTCTATCTCAGAAGAAGAGTGCAGGCAGCGCAAGGTGCCTGAATCTCCCTCCCTCCCTCCCTTCTTGGTACTTTTAGCCCAGCAGGAGGAAAACAGCAGCCACCCCAGCCGTTGTGGACACTAGCATATACCCTTTAGGACCAAATCAAAAGAAACCTCCGAAAAGGGTTGGTTTGTTCTGCCGATCAAATCTCCTTTCAGCCAGACCGAGGCTTAAATCGTTGGCCACCTCCAAATGCTGCGCCGCCGGGGTGGGGGTGGGGGGGAGCCTCGGCAAGGCCCTAAGGGGGTCTGCCTAGACCTTGAAGTTCGGGAAAACAAGGGGAGGTTGAACCGGCTCCCTCCCTTCTTTACAGACACACACGCACCGTCAGGCCGCGGCCACTTCCTGCCTTTGTTTTTCTTCCTCCAAACATTTTTGGCCTCTTGCATTAGCCGCCTTAGGGCTTCGGGCGACGATTAAAAGAAATAAACGTTGAAGAGCGTTTTCTGGAGACAGCCCCGTGCTGTGGAGTTCTTGAGAAAGAGCAGCTCCTGGGAAACCAATGTCCAGGGCCAATGTCATAGCCTTGCCCGCAGCCGCCTCTTCTAGGAATGGAATTCGGACTTGGCCTTCCCGTGTGCTCTTATCCCTAGTTGGGTCTTCCCCAGATCCTGGTGGGCTGAAAGCAACCTTGGGCCTCCTAGAAAGCCAAAGAACCAGTTAGGCTCAAAGCAAAGTGAAAACCAAGGACCCGCAGAAACCTCCCTTTCTTCCTCCAGATTTGGTCCGAACCTCAGGGCTGCTTGCACCTTGTACCCTGATGCCTGCCTGACTGAAGAACATTTACACTACTAGGGCCAAGCAGGATGAGGTTAAGCTACTATTGAGCAGCCTTAGGGATCTGAGCATCCATTTCTTCTCTCTGCTTAGAGAACTAAAAGCAATCGGCAGCTCCAGCCCCCCCCCCCATTGCCATCAAAAGCCTTTCCCTCATCCATCTTCACCGCAGCGCCCCCACACGCTCCCTTCGAGGATGCCCCTCTGAGCACCCCTCTTCTGTAGAGCCTGTCGAATTGCTCTGTCAGCCTCTCGTGGAGCTCCTTCTTCTTCCGCAGTCTTTCCTCGGGAATTTGCCTTGTCTCCTGCTGACACCCATGGGATACAGACCTGCCGGCTCCAATTCAATTAGCCCTCCATGAGAACCTAGGAAGCACTGGCTGTGCAGAACACTGCACAGTGCCGCACCGACCTTTCTGCGGGTACCCCTTCTCCCTGGCTTACCGAGAAGTCGAGTTAATTATGAGAGAAGCTGCCATGTAGTCAGGGGAGGCGGCCTGGCGTCCCCCGCGGCTGGGCCACCTCGGGCCCCACTGCTCAGGCACAAGCTGAAGTTGACTGCCAAAACTGCTATAAAACCACAGGTCTGTCTAGAACTGTTTTCGGTTCTCCTAGACGCCCCCGGGTTCAATTATGGCCTTAAAAGCCCTAATACAAGTGCAAGAATTTGTTTGCCTTCACCCAGGGGCGGGGCGAGCCCTGCAATGGTGGCGCCTTTGTTATGGCAAAGTCACTGAAACCTTTCATGCATTCCTTTTGTTCGAGGGAAGGGGTATTGAGGACTGGGTGGGCTGCTGGCGAAAGTTTGAGGTAGCAAAACCAACCCAGAGAGCTCCTCCAGTAAGGCTGTTTGCAAGCCCACCTCCCTTTTCCATTCGATCTCCAGAAAGACAGCCGTAAAGAGACAGATATGCTTGCCTCCTTGGTAACTGATAGAAATAGAAGTTTTTGCTGCAGGACCATCCTGTAGTGATCCTCAGCTTTAGAAGGCCTGACGCTACTCTTTCCCAGCACCCTCTCTCCCTCCTGGATCTCATGCACACGCTGTGGCAGTCATCTATGAAGTCACAGTGAACAAATATGTCAAGCTGAAGATGCACAAATAATTTCAAGTTCAGCTCTCAGGGATTTCAAGGGGCATGAAAGTTCCTGCAGCAAATCCTGAATAAAGAGTTCATTAAACCAATGTGTCCGAGTAGCTTGATTTGTGATAAGCAGCCCTTGTAAAAGAGAGGGGGGTTGGGGCCACATAAACATTAATGCTAATAAATTAGTTTACTCCACTACACAGTAATTACTTGATATTATTGATATTTACAGTGGGCATTCAAATGCAATGGTGGGTCATTATTTGGAGAAAATACATAACGAGAGTAGTTCTTTTCCTGAGCAATACATGATTAAATTTGTTATTGAGTCAGTTACAGTAAGCTCAGCAATAAATAAATAAATCGATGTTGACACTTAAATACCAAAGATCTTAGCGTTTATACTCTAAATCTCCTCAAGATATGTAAATACCTTTGGCTATTTCCTGAATGAGGAAAGGGAAAAAGGTTTTCATTTTTCACTTTTGACTGTTGTGACACCCTAGCGCCTTCTAAGAAGGGAGCTGTGGTGAGCCCCCAGGTCTGGAGCCCCATCTCTGTTCAATTTGCCTAGCTGTCCTGCACCCTCTTTTTTTTTCTTTCATTTTCCCCCAAGTATATCTTCGGTCTTGCAGAATGGCAATCGTTATTTTGTCTTCTTAATCCCCATTTCCTCCTCTGGAGAAAGCTAAATGCAACTTAGCAGCCATGGCCTCTTTAGAGTTATCTATCTGTACAGCAAGCCTTGCCCTTTTGAGACATCTCTGTGGCCCAAGGTGCAGGCAGCCAGGAGAGCACCTCTCTTTTCTTTGGCATTGTGCTTCTCCTGTGGGCTAAAGAACAAGAATAATGGGAGCTGTCTCAATTTCTGCCTTGAATATCTGTTGCTTTCACTCTTAGCTTTTGCAAGGAAGAAGAGACTCTTTTCTTAGCCAGGCAGGGTTCCTTGGGCCACTACTCCCTCTTTGCCACCCTCCTTTTCCCTCACAGCTCTGAAGCCCTGCAAGCAGCCTGGTGCCCCTCCCCACCCCCACCCCAAGGTGCAGCATACCCAGGAGAAGGCTCCTCAGCGCCTCTAAAACAGCCCAAGGTTCGCCTCAATTGCAAGGTTTCCCGATTCGTCAGCTTCAGCAGACCAGGCAGCTTGCGGACCGGTGAGCAGAAGTGTCTCTGGCTCTGAGGAGTCACTCTGAACCCCTACAGGCAGCGAGGAGAAGGGGTTCCTTCAAGGACAGGGTGTGGGGTAAGGAAGTAAGCAGAAAGATATAGGGAAGGTGGAACCCGGGTAAGGCGAAGGCCCTTCCGGACAGCGCGGATTATTGACAAACCGCGGAGGGAAGCCGCTTTGCCTGTTGGCGGTTTGGGGACGGAAGGCACTAAAGCGCTTCGGAAGTGACCGTGAATGAGAGCGTGTAATCAAGTCACCGTGCAAATCGGACAAGCCGCGAGGCCGGCACATCCGTGCCGGCGAAGCCTGGCCCCAAATGGGGTCCAGCCAGGGTCTGAGGCTGAGGGGCTTCCCAGAGCAAGCCTGTGGGAGGGGGGCTGCGAAGACGGTGCTGAACGTAAGCCTTCGGATAACAGACTCCCGGACCTGAAGCTATACAATTCCGGGCTTTCACCTGGCCACCCTCAGCCCAGGGGGGAGGCGTCAGGAGTTGCGCTCTCTTGCCGCCCTCAGAGCACTCGTGGACCAGGACCATGTAGCTGAGCAAAGGAGAGCTGCCCGGGGGCGCACCCCAGCCTTTCTGCGTGCGGGGAGGCCCCCTAGCCAACATGAGTTACACCGGCGATTACGTGCTTTCGGTGAGAACACCGAGTGACGATCTGTTGCTTCCCCTGAGGTGGCTACAAAGAAAGGAAGCCGAGGAGGGAGGGGAGGGGAAAAAAAGGAAAGGGAGGGGGGTTAAAAAAAAAAAAGCCGGACTAGCTCGCGGCTTGTCAATTTCAACATCGGGTCACATGACCAGCACCTCCCTGCTAAGGATGGGGATAGATTTCCACGTCAGCTTACGTCTCCAAATTTCTACTTCACGGATCCGCTTCAAAGAGGCAGCTGCAGTGGAGAATCATGTTAAGCTCGGCTACTGCGGAGAGCCCAAGGTAGCCCAATGATGGATTTTGATGAGCGTGGTCCCTGCTCCTCTAACATGTATTTGCCAAGTTGTACTTACTACGTCTCGGGTCCAGATTTCTCCAGCCTCCCTTCTTTTTTGCCCCAGACCCCGTCTTCGCGCCCAATGACATACTCCTACTCCTCCAACCTGCCCCAGGTCCAACCCGTGCGCGAAGTGACCTTCAGAGAGTACGCCATTGAGCCCGCCACTAAATGGCACCCCCGCGGCAATCTGGCCCACTGCTACTCCGCGGAGGAGCTCGTGCACAGAGACTGTCTGCAGGCGCCCAGCGCGGCCGGCGTGCCTGGCGACGTGCTGGCCAAGAGCTCGGCCAACGTCTACCACCACCCCACCCCCGCCGTCTCATCCAATTTCTATAGCACGGTGGGCAGGAACGGCGTTCTGCCACAGGCTTTCGACCAGTTTTTCGAGACGGCTTACGGCACCCCGGAAAACCTCGCTTCCTCCGACTACCCCGGGGACAAGAACGCCGAGAAGGGGCCCCCAGCAGCAGCTGCGACCTCCGCTGCGGCGGTGGCGGCGGCGGCCACGGGCGCGCCGGCAACTTCAAGTTCGGACGGCGGCGGCGGCGGCGGCTGTCAGGAGGCGGCGGCGGAGGAGAAGGAGCGACGGCGGCGACCCGAGAGCAGCAGCAGCCCCGAGTCGTCTTCCGGCCACACTGAGGACAAGGCCGGTGGCTCCGGTGCGTATAAAGGCAGCGCCCAGCGCTTTATGAAAGGGGAGTTGGGAATCTAGCGCAGCAACGCTGTTAAATTTTTATATGCTGTTTTATAAGCATATAAGGTTTATGAAGGGCCTTTAGGTTTCCCCCAACAAAACTTTGTTATAAAAGGAGGGATCACGTGGCGAGTGCTGAAATTGGCCGTGAAATACCCACCGGCCAAAGCATGCCTGCAGAAAAAAAAAAAAAAAATACAACTCCCTTTTTTCCTTTTTCCCTTCTCAGCTCCCAAACTCAACAGCACGATTCCCGCTCGAGGCCAGCTCCAGGCTGGGGAGCCGGAGGTGGGCGCCTGTAAATTCCCCCTACAAGGGCTTCAGGAGCCTTTGATAGCGAGGTAATCCGGAGATTTTTATAAAAGCCATGTGTTGCGGCGGGACTCCAGTCCCGGCTGGGATTCAAAGGCATCGGCTGTTTAACGATGGCGCTAGGAGCGCATTTAACAGATAAAGTAGCCCACTTAGCTCAAGCAATATATTAAAAGAAACAAATTAACCCAAAGTTGGCCTTTTTGTCCAAAGGAAGCCATTTTCCTCTGGCCCGGTTGCAATTACGTGCTGCCTTCTGTTATTCACAATTGTTTTTAAATCAATCAAAAGGGGTGTGTGTGTGTGTGTGTGTGTGTGTGTGTGTGTGTGTGTGTGTGTGTTTCTTAAAGGTGAGGGTGAACAAATAGCTCCTGCCTGAGGCTTAAGGTAGCCTCTTTTTCCTCTACCCTTCCTAAACTAGCATCCCTACCCTGCTGAGGACCCCTCTGGCTGTGTGCTGATGGTGTGTACTGAGTGAAGGCCTAGGTAGGGGTTTCCTCTGCCACCTCCCACCTCGAGAGAGCTGGGAGGCTGGCAGAAGAGGCAAGAGCTGGTGATCAGAAGTCAGGCTGACAAAGACCCCTCAGCCGCCCCAGATGTTAAGGAGAACTAAATCATGGCTGCAAGCAGGAAAGCCTGGGGCCAGGATGCATGCCTTTACTGCCTCGGGAACAGGCGGCCCAGGTGCTGAAGGTGAAATGTCCTCGGGGCGGCTGTTTGTTTAGTCTGGCGGGGCAAGGAGCAGCCCGCAACCCCCACTTGCCTCCGTTCAAAGCGGTTCAACCAGCGCAAACTCGCCTGTTGCTGTGAGGAGCCTTCCTTTCAGCTCAAGGGGCAGCCTGAGTCCTTTCCCTGGGGGCCTATCTAGGGAGCTGGCTTTTATCTGAAGCCGGCTCCAGACTGCAACTTGTCCCTGACCAGCAATAGAAGCCTGAAGGCAGGGGCCTGGAAAGACTTTGAAAGGGCCTGGATTGGGCCTCCAGACCCTATGGCCAGACCTTCTCCAATGGGGGTCCTGGGGAGGGTTGTACCCCCTATCGCCCTCTCACTCTTTGCCTCTCTCCTTCCTTAGGTGGCCAACGCACCCGCAAAAAGCGCTGCCCTTATACCAAATATCAGATACGAGAGCTGGAGCGAGAGTTCTTCTTCAGCGTCTACATCAACAAAGAGAAGCGTCTGCAACTGTCCCGCATGCTCAACCTCACCGACCGTCAAGTCAAAATCTGGTTTCAGAACAGAAGAATGAAGGAAAAAAAGATTAACAGAGACCGGTTACAGTACTACTCAGCTAATCCGCTTCTCTAAGGCTCCAGCCTACTGGAATTGGGAGGGGGGCTTCATACATGTGAAATAATATGCAGATTTTGCCCTTGACAAGGTCAAGCCACATTGCGACTTGGAAAAGGGGGGTGATATAGGAGAGAGGAGAGGTTTCCTTATCAGAGATTCGCCCAATAGGAAGGGGGCCTGAAACTCTCTTGGTTCAGATCTCATGATTAAGCTTCCTATTAATAATGGCATTCTAAGGGTTGTGAATCAACAGAATGAATGGTTTGGGACCCCTGGTGGTTCACTCTTAGAGCCTGCAAAAGCTTTGGGCTGGGTGTGGTCACTGGGGATTGGGCCCCCTGCCAAACCCTATGGAGGCCACCCGCTCAAGACCCTCTGCACAGAACCTACCCACCCCCAGGTCTCCCAAGTCAAGAAACTGTGTGCCCCAAGCCTAGTTTAGCTTGGGGATAGGAGCAGGAGGAAAGGGGAGGATTCCTAGAGATCCAGACTGGGGTCACTTTCCAAAAGTAATGTGAAAAACGGTTAACTAAAAGGTGGCTGTGAAATGGGAGGGGGGGTGTCCTGGAGGAAGGAGAAATTTATCCAGATGAAGTTAATATCATCCTACCACTGATCTGCACCCAAACCTGAGCTCCTGGCAGCCACCTTCTGCAGCCCACCTGGGTTTTCTACCTCCCAATGGCGGTGATGGGTCTTCCTTCAAGCCCTATCTCAGAGCTGACTATTCCTAGGGTAGAAGACATTGAAAACTCCAGAGGCTGTGCTGGTTCCTGGCCCCTCAATCTCTACAGGAAATGCCTGCGGAGTGCTACAGTTTGGCAAACTCTCCACCACATTAAAGAAACTTGGATTTGGTGTCTGTCAGGCAGCAGAGCAGCAGGCCTGGCCAGTGGGTCCTTGGCCTTTGGCTGTGAGGGGCTGAAGTCTCCCCCCCCCCACACTCCCAAATCCCTCATTCCTCCCCTACACTCTGTGCTCATCGACTCAGAACTGAGCTTGGAAGCTTCTGGCAATCTTCTAAGAGCCGGAGAGTGATTTGGAGTTATTTTAAAAGATAAATATTATATTATATATATATATATATTTCCCCAAAGGAACCAAAGCGAATTTTAAGAAGCAATGTAGAGGGGGGAGGGGGATAATAAAAATATTTAAAGGCTCTATCTGTTTACAGTGTTCCAAGGTTAAACTCGCTCACTGCTAAAATATTTGAATGTATGCTTCATACAGGGATGGTGTTCAAAAGACTTGTAAATAAAGAAACCATAACCTACCATGTTTCAATACTCCTTTTCCCACCCCCATTAGTTGATTTATTTGAGGGTGCTGGAGAGAGTGGGAAGGATGTTGGGGATGGTCTTTTTAATCTCTTACAACACTGTGACATTTGGAAAGGGCTGGCATACTGGGAGCCAGGCTACAAGACCTGAGAATGTCCTCTGGGGAGCCAGGCGCTCTTCAAATGAATCTCTTCTGCCTCCCTGCCTTAAGAAATCCCTAGTGGTTCTGTCTGTAGTGAGCGCCTTTGGCCAGCCCTTACTCAACATACATTTCCTATACATTTTAACACAGAGAGAGAGAGACAATAGGGCATACCAAGAATAAAAAGGGTAGAAATTTGAGTGTCGGGTCCTGGTGTGACATTTCTCTCTCCTGTTCTGCTTTTTCCTGCCAAATGTCTCCCCTCAGCTAGCATCCTTTTAGCAGTAAAAGGGGTGAGTTACCACGCCCCTGAGAGGTGATGGAATCAGGATTGAGCTGCAATAGAAGCTAAGCATAGGAAGCCTGAGGCTATATGTCCTTGTGGAAGGCAGCATATCAGGGATGGGATATGTCAGGGCCTATGGTGTGAGACCTCACTCCTTCCAACTGACCTTAGCTCTGGAGAAGGCCTTGTGGGGAACTGCAATAGTCAATGGCCTCACCCAGGCTAATCTTGCTCACCTCAGGACTGAACAAAACCCCTCTGGGTGTACCTTGTGAGTCCTTTCAGCATGAGCGATCTGCCTCTAGGTACCAAGGCAGAGCTAGGACTCTCTCGGGAACCTCTAAGAGTGCCTCCTCTCCAGCTCCCTCCCGGTCCCCTTGGGCAAAGAAAGATGCGGGCTCGGTCTTTGTTTGCTGCCTTTGAACTTCTGCCTTAAATTTGGACATCACCCATAACCTTGAGGGGCAGGGCAGAAAGGACAGAGCCTTTTGTTGCCCACCCCACCCTCTTTCAACCACCCAGGCAGAGCCAAAGCAGCAAAGAGGGTCTCATTTGGAGAGAGACCCTAGGCTCCAAGAGCCTGCCTGTTTATTTGTTTGTGTGTTTGTCTAGCTGGCGCGACAGGGGTGGAGAAATCGAGCTGAAAGGGGAGAGGGATAGACCCTCTAGATGAATGTCTTGGTTGATCGACAGACACACTGAGAAGCACAAGGGCCCTCCTGGGGGGCGAAAGGGGGCGGGCAGGGAAGCTCGGTTTAGGAAAAGACTTCCTTTGGGATGGTTAAAGATTAACCAAAGTCTCTCAAGTTGCTAGAGAGAGTCTAGCCAGGAGAACTGCTTGCAGGCGGGCGGCGGGCGGGCGCGGGTTTGATTTCTGAGCCCTATAAAAGCCCATCCTCCGATGGCTGTGACAATGTGGTCGTAAACCCGTCCCAGGCCGGCCAATTTGCATATTTGGAATGCGCCGCTATAAACCCGGCTGGGGTTTTGCAGCAATTTCTTAGATGTAAAAATGAGATCTCAATAGCAGCGGGTTGGGCACATTCTCTTGCTCTTTCTCTGCCCGGAGCCAGCTTCCTTTTCTGGGCCGCAGGCTGGATCTTGAGCCTCGCCTAGGCCCGCAGCCGCCACGAGATGGCGCACTCCCGATCAATGTCAAAGCCGCCAGGGAGCCCGGAACCCCAGCGAGATTCTTGGCCTTTGTTCGCTTCTGATACTAAGAGCAGCACGGTACGTTATTTCACTTGTCCGGCTCCCCTTCGTATTCAAAAAGAGGGGGGCCTCGCGCTCAAGAAGTGTTTGAGGCTGTAATTTAAAGCAAAGCGCCTTCGTTAGGCCTTTCCACATCGCGGCGTGGAGAAGCCGCTGCCCCTTGGCAGTGATTTCAGGAATGAGTCAAGGTAAGCGGCCACAAGTTTATCAATTTCGCTGTAGAAGAGGTGGGAGTGGGAACGTAGCTGACGCCTAAGCAAAGCTCTGGGCCATGATTGAGTTTCTAGGGTGATGCCCGTTTGCCACCCTCCAATCCCCGCCGACCCGTCGCTCTCTATGGTTGGAAAGCAGTAGGAGGCCTAAGTGGAAAAGTTGTCGGTTTTAGCTCCGTGTGCCAGCATTTCACCCAACCTTCTCGCCACAGGCGATCTTTCGGTTTTGCTGAAATTTTCCAATCTGAATAAGCTAGATATGGTCCGAACCCAGAGGAAAGGGACTCAGCTGTGCTGGGATTAAGACTGTTAGGAGAGGAAAGAGGTGGTAGGCTAGGGAAAACAAAGTTTCTCCTTGGAAACAATGGGTGGTCAGCATCTGGGGCCGTTTGAGCCGGGTTTCCCCCCAACCCCAGGGGCAGCGCGCCAGAGGTTACCCTCGTAGGTGCAGCCTAGAAGTCTGCCTAGCAGACTAGCGCAAAGCTTTGTTGCCAAAAAAGGCCATTCAAAGAAGTCGCATTTGGTTTTTCTGAGGATGTTGGAGACAGCCCGTACTGCGTATTTGGAATGTAGCATCATACCCCTGGCTGGCATTTTCCAACAAAATCCCCTAGCCATTATAACGAGGAGGGGCTTCTCATTGCATATCTTGCGAAATTATGCAAAAAAAATATACTCCTAAATATCGATATATTTGCTTAAATGGCATGGGGGATTAAGTCTGATTCCTTGTTTTTATAAAACAAATTTTAAATAACCAAAGTGCTTACATCTTGAAGGCTAGATTTAACACTCGCGTTTCTCCCATATTTAAAATTTTATTTGAACCTCTTTTTATTTGTTTCTCAAAATAGTATCTTTCTTTCCCCAAATATACAGTGCCATGGATAAGTAAAAAAAGAATCCCATAACGTGTAGATGCTTCCGCTGTTTACAAGTGTGTGAGCGAAAATCGTGCTTATGAATCGCTAGTTTTGCTAAGCGTGGGCTCCAAAAGCCATGCCAGAAAAAAAAAAAAAGGAGCAACCCGAGCAGATGTGAGGGCCCACTCTGTGAAGTGCAGGCAATAGGACAGACACCTTCTTGCACTCCCTATGAGCCTGCGCTGCTTCCAGTGTTAAAGCCAGAGCCAGTTTCTTCCCTACAAAACTAAGAGCACTGGTACTTCAAAATGTCTGCCAAAAGGACTCAGTACTTCCCCGCTAAAGGTCGAGGACCAGCTCAATAGTAGGATTTAGAGGGGAAAAAAATTAAGGATAGATTGAACCTGGTAAACAGCAGCAACAACAACAACAAAACAGAAATTAAACAAAGAGAAAGAAAGAAAAGCCCACACATTAAATGTGGAATGTAGACATTCTTAAAGAAAAGCCGGAAAGGAATGTTGCTCATGGAAAAATTCTAGTTATTCATAAATATGTGACTGGGAGGATTTCTGAAATTGTGTTAATGCTGGACACATTGAAGCCGTATTCATTTTTCTCCATGAAGCCTCGACCTAGCAGGAGAGCCCTCTAGATAATTGAGAACCCAAAAAACATTGAGAATGGCCTTCCGGTACAAACAGATTTGTTATTTCATTCTCAGGACCTGGATTATTTATCTATTTATTTATTTATTTATTTATTTATTTATTTATTTATTTATTTATTTTTGGTTGTTGTTTGTCTTGTTTTGTCCTGGTGAAACTTATTTTCACATTAAGAATGTACTTGGGAAGCTTACAAGGGCCTACTCAGGAAGAGGAATCTGTTACTAAGTAAAAGGCAGAATAATGGTTACACTTTCTTGATTCCTTTGCCTGGCATATCTCATGACTCGGTGGAGAGAATGTGTGTTATCACCAGGTAGAAACCGGCAATATTTACTCCGGAACAAACACAGACTCTGGTGGTGGCGGCATAGATGTGATTGCTGAACAGGCCTGGTTAAGGCCAGCAGGCACCAAGGGTTTTAGGTCAAAGGCATCCAAAGAAGGAAAGGAGAATTCAGCTGCTAAAGGGAAGGGCAAAGGAGAAAAGAAAGAAAGGGGAAATGGCTAGACTTAATCTCTTAGGGATGTTGAATCTCCATAAAGGCGAGGAGCTCTATAAACAGAATATTTTTATTGAGGAGGCTAACACCTCATTGTTGTAGTCTAGGGAGACACTGGAGCCTTCAGGGTGCCTGAGGGATGCCTGGGGCTCCAGACTCAAAAAAGCCCAGCAGGCACTCAGCCCACAGCCACATTTAACTTGAGCTTCTTAGTCACTGTATTTACTTTAAGACAACCACACCAGGCCAGGCTGCCGGATACTGGGCAGTCCATGGTAGGCTCTCCTGTTGTTCCCTTGCTCACCAAGTCTCAATGGGAGTAGGACCGAGACCCACAGTCAGAGAGGGGTTGCTATAAAGGCTTACACACTTAACAGGAAAAGAAAGGAAACCCTAAATTAAACACCCTGTTTGGTTTCTTGCTAGGGGAATGTTGAGAACAACACAAGGTAACCGCTTCCAAAAAGGTCGGTGAAGATTCAATTGCCAATGCCATGGTCTGTGAGGCTGGTAGCAAGTGATCCAGTTTCCTCCTTCTTTAGTAGAGGCAGCTGTTGTAGTGTAATGCAGTACCGGAGCTGAGTTTTAAACCTTGCTCAGCAAGTGCAGGCTTCTGAATCCCATACAACCTAGAAACCCATTTGGCTATCCTACAAGGCCTTGGCTAGGACTAGCCTAAGTGGCTTGCAGTTGGGCACTGGCTTGTCTTACCAGACAAATAGGCAGGGGCCGCCGAGTCCAAGGAAAGCCCTCTAGAGAATTTGAGGAACCGGCTTGGGGTGGGTGATATGAATTCTTTGAAAATGATGGGTCAAATCGTGGGAATGCACAGATGTGGGGGGTTTTGTTTTGTTTTGTTTTGTTTTACAAGATAAGTCAGAACTACCCTTGGACTACTCAGAGGGTTCCCTGTAATCCTAGAAGGTTAAGAAAGATGCTGTCTCTATCACTGTCTTTTACTTTATCCTTGTAGCCTCTGTTATCTCCAACACATTCTTCAATGGCCACTGGTTCTTTAAAAACCTCAGCCAGGGAAACTCCTCTTTGCATGAAATCCAGACAGGGATGGCTCAGGAGCCTGGCTCACAGGCCTGCTGACCTACTGGAGCTCCCTTTCCTCAAGGAATAATCAGCACTCTTGGGACCAACTTTCCCACATAACAGCTTTCCAGAGAGGTATCAGAAGCCCTGGAGAGCCAAGTGCCTTTTCAAGCAGCCCCAGATTCAGGACATTTCCAGGTGGCACTGTTGAACACAAGAGTTCCACCTATCTAGTGAACAGAGCAAGGACCACGCACATCTGGAAGCTTAAGGTAGGGTAACAAGGCCTATCTGAGTGAAAATTTGCCTTGGCCTTGGGTACAGAAACAAATCAGGTAGTTAATGATGTCTCACACAGACCCAGCTTTTATTTTCCAGAGAGGTTGTCTGCAGAGAGCTGATGCTCATCTGAATTTATTTCTCTCTTTCCTCTCCTCCCTTGTCTCCTTGCCTCCTTCTTCCCCGTCTGTCCCTCTTTCTCTCCCTATCCTTTCCTTTTGCATTTAGATGCTCAGATACCCAGGCCTCCCACCCATCACCTCCAGAGAGACAGAGGCAGAGCTGGCAGAGATGCCTCTCCAGTGTTAGCAGAGGCATAGCCTCCTGGGCGTGGGCTTGCCAAGCAGCTGCAACCAACTGCAGTGTCTTGCATTTTGGAAGCCAGAGCCTAGCCTCTACCTGGTCAGCTTCCCTGTGTCCTCTCCCTCTCAGAGTGCTGTCAGGGTTGTCTTTGTCCTGGATTCCTTCTGGGAGGAACGAGAATATAGCCAACTAAAAGCAAGACTCTCTCCCTGCCATTTGCAGGGGTCTGAGCAATGTAGTTCGGGGATCCTGGGCAGACATCAGCTCTCCAGTTCCAACTGGAGCTGGCAGGTCTGGGGCATCCTGGAGACCCTGTAACCCACAGGAGTAAAGCATCCACTATGCAAGCTTCATGGGTCCTGCCGGAAAGGGTCACATTTCCTGAGATTGATATAAGGCTCACATTTGGGGGGCTAGCATGCCGCAGGCTGACCATTTTCAATTGCCCAAAGGTAGCATCCTGGAGTAGGACCCAGTGTCTGCTAAGCCAAGCACCTGGGCTCTGGAGTCTCTTATAATAGGGCCCAAACCCAGCTCAGCCTTCTAGGGAATGGACTTCCTCATCACCACCTTGTTAAAATGTGCACAGTGTACAACAAAACTGGCTGGGAAAAGGACTGCCCTTGCCATGTCTTTGGGGGGTGGGGTGGGGTACAGACAGGTCTTGTCAGAACCTCCTGGAGCCAAGGAATGCTTAGGCTCCAAGGAGAGCAAGAAAGAAAGCAGTGTGGCAGAGGTATTTGCTCGACACATTCTCCCAAGGTTTTCCTTCCAGTTCTGCCAGCGCAGAAAGACCAGAGACCCAAGGCCAACATTCTAGTCCTCTAAAGGTAGAGGATGGGGAGTATGCGTTTGCCTCTGAACTGTGGTTTGGGAGGTCGGGGGGGGGGGGGGGGGGGGGGGGGGGGGGGGGGGGGGGGGGCGTGGTGGTGGTGGTGGTGGGCTTTTGCCAGTCTATTGATTTTCACCTCACTAAGGCAACTGTGCAAGGTTGGATGACAGGAGTAGAGAGTGTGAACCGACTGAGCACAGTGAAGGAGAAAAAGAGGATGGTGTAAGACAGACAGACAGTGCGAACAGTGGAGCCAGGCAGTGATCGGCCGATGGATTTCGGACAATATTCATTCTTTGTGAGATGTTTGAAGCCTCACTAGTTTACTGTGGGTTCTGGACCCTCCGAAGGTCTTGACAGCCTTAGTACGACTTTTTTACCAGCCACTTTGGGAAGCCAAATTTAAGAATTGAGGCCAGCTCCAGGCCCAGAAATGTATAGGACAGCTAGCCTGCTACAGGGCCCGTTTAAATGATCAAGGGGACTCATGGCCACTCCACAGCAGACATGGGAGCACCCAAGGTTGGCTGGGGTGCACATCATAAACACCCCACTTGTTAACAGCGCAGGGCCCAAGGGCGCTTCCAAATAGTCCCTTGCACGGAGGGGGGGGGGTACAGGTTCAAGAGCCAAGTCTCCTTGACCTCCACTTTGAGGCAGCCCCCACAGTTCCGGCCTTTGGGCCATAGGTGTCAGGCGCGCGTCTTCTGGCCCATCAATACAGATTACATATTTATATCAATCGCGGGCTCCGAGGGCGCCCTCAGAGAGCGGCCCCGCGCCTACGAAACCAAACTGGGAGTGGTCGCGTGGAAACTCTGGCTCGGGATTGGCTGCAAGCGCCCGCCGCGGTGCGGGGGGATTGCTAATCGTATTCAGCATGTTTTGCACAAGAAATGTCAGCCAGAAAGGGCTATCTTCTCCCTTCGCCAAATTATCCCACAACAATGTCATGCTCGGAGAGCCCTGCCGCGAACTCTTTTTTGGTCGACTCGCTCATCAGCTCAGGCAGAGGCGAAGCTGGTGGCGGTGGCGGTGGCGGTAGCGCGGGGGGTGGTGGAGGTGGCTACTACGCCCACGGCGGGGTATACCTGCCGCCTGCCAGCGACCTGCCCTACGGGTTGCAAAGCTGCGGGATTTTCCCCGCGCTGGGCAGCAAGCGTAATGAAGCGCCGTCGCCCGGAGGCGGTGGCGGTGGTGGCAGCGGGGGCCTGGGTCCTGGGACGCATGGCTACGCTCCCGCGCCCCTAGACCTGTGGCTGGATGCGCCCCGCTCCTGCCGGATGGAGCCGCCCGACGGGCCGCCGCCACCGCAGCCACAACCCCAGCAGCAGCAGCCACCGCCGCCCCCGCCGCAGCCACCCCAACCCCCGCCACAGGCCACTTCGTGTTCTTTTGCACAGAACATCAAAGAAGAGAGCTCCTACTGCCTCTACGATGCTGCGGACAAATGCCCCAAGGGCTCGGCCGCTGCCGATCTGGCCTCTTTCCCGCGGGGCCCGCCGCCCGACGGCTGTGCCCTGGGCGCCTCCAGCGGAGTGCCAGTACCCGGCTACTTCCGCCTGTCGCAGGCCTACGGCACGGCCAAGGGCTTCGGCAGCGGCGGCGGCGGCACGCAGCAGCTCGCTAGTCCCTTTCCTGCGCAGCCCCCGGGGCGCGGCTTCGACCCGTCGCCCGCACTGGCCTCTGGCTCGACCGAGGCAGCGGGGAAGGAGCGAGTCCTAGACTCCACGCCACCACCCACGCTGGTTTGCGCCGGTAGCGGCGGCTCACAGGGCGACGAGGAGGCGCACGCGTCATCCTCGGCGGCTGAGGAGCTGTCCCCGGCTCCTTCCGAAAACAGTAAAGCCTCGCCGGAGAAGGACTCCCTGGGTAAGCAGAGCTCAACAGAGGGCTCAAGTCAGACGGGCAGACAGTCAGACAGACAGACAGTCAGACAGGCAGACCCACAAGGAAGGAGCAGAGGACCAGGAGCCCGCGCGGCAGCCGCAGTCCTTGGCCCAAGCAGACGGCAGGCTGACCTTCTGAACTTGTTTTTAATATTTGGGCGTGGGGATGCTGTAAAAATCCACGTCCGGCTTAGGGCTCCACATCAAGACGTCCTCAGCTCTGGCCCCTGCTCACCCAGACTTGGGGGATGAGAACACCAGCGAGCAGCCCTCCTTCCGTGCTTGCACTTTCTCGTGGCCCTGAGTACCCCCCAAGCCCTGGTCCCTAGCCCAGCCTGCTCAGGGCGGCCCACGCGGGGGGGGGGGGGGGAGGGGCAGGGAGGGAAAGTGACTCGCTTGCAGATAGCACGGATGTTTGTAAGGCATCCAAAATAAGCAGCCGCCAGAGCCAATAAATAAGCCCATTAACCGGCGAAGTTCGAGTTTACGATCCCCCATGCGTTTTTCAAAGTTTCTGGAGGGGCGGGAGTCCTGGTTGTAAGAAAAAAGAAAAGGCAAATTCGGCCCGAACGCTTGGGCCCGGAGCTGACAACCTAGGAAAGGCCATTTCCCTTCTCCTGGAATCCGGGGCTGCCCAGCTTCACACTCCGGTTACTTGAAGGGACAGGAGCCAAACCCAAGCCCTTGACCCCAGAATCGGTTTTTCGGAACTTCCCCATTGGCCCAACTATGCCCTTCTCTAGCCTGGGGCGATCTAGGAGGCTAGGGTAAGCCAGTGGAGCTGCCAGCCTCTCGTCCAAAGAAGCATTCCCTTATCCCAGCTTGGGGGCCGGCAGGAAATGCTTTCCTGCCCCTGAGTGAGAGGCAGAGAAAGGCGTTAAGTTCAAGATGTACGGCCTCGCCTCCTCCGGCCTTTCATTCTCTCAGCGCCCCGCGGCGTGGTGCTAAAACAGGTGCCTGGAAAAAAGTAGAGGAAAATGTAAATTGGGAGGACCGGGTGTGGATTTGAGGCCCAGTCGATTTTGTCATGCCTTTTTGGAGGGATTTCTTGCAAAAGGAGGGAGGGCATAACCCTCTCTCTATGACTTCGGGCATCTCTCTAAATGGGAAAGAATTCACCCCCCTCATACAGCCCGAGTGGCCCCGACTTAACCTTCCCCTCTGTATTCTCTTAAACTCTAGGCAGTTCCAAAGGCGAAAATGCAGCCAACTGGCTCACAGCAAAGAGCGGCCGGAAGAAACGCTGCCCTTACACGAAGCACCAGACGCTGGAGCTGGAGAAGGAGTTTCTATTCAACATGTACCTTACTCGAGAGCGGCGCCTAGAGATCAGCCGTAGCGTCCACCTCACGGACAGACAAGTGAAAATCTGGTTTCAGAATCGCAGGATGAAACTGAAGAAAATGAACCGAGAAAACCGAATTCGGGAGCTCACAGCCAACTTTAATTTTTCCTGATGAAACTTCCAGACAACGTGTTTTCGCTTCCCGAGCGCCTGGACCCATCCTCTGCCTCCTGGCCTCTGCCCCAGAACTCGCACCTGTGCCGGAGCCCCCTTTCTCCCTCCCGCACTCGCCATCTCCCAGGCCGTTTCGTCTGTGCAGGGCTGGTTTGTTCTGGCTTTTTTTGTTTGTTTCTTTGTCTGTTTGCTTGGTGTTGGTTTACTTGTTTTCTGGGGGAAAAAGCCATATCTCTAAAATTCTATAGAGGTTGAGATCTTCCTCAGTGTCAAGTCCTGACTGGGCTGGGGTTGCTGCCTCTGGGACCCACTGCTAGGAAAGGGCCCCAGTACTCCTCCACGGATCTGGTTTCCTGCCCAGCCCTGGGTAAACTTAGCCGGAAGCCCTAGGTCCCATTGTCGGCGCTGAGGTGTCTGGCCTGAGGTCAATGGTGCAAGGAGCCGCCACCGGGTTCGCCAGCCTGGCGTGCTGGGCTGTGTTTAATCAGGGAGTCCAGGCCTGGTTTCTCTTTTCTTTCTTCTTTTCTTCCTTGGCCAAGAGCAGAGTATGGAAGCATGGACATTCAGGTTAGCTAAAGGGCTTGACCTGGCTGGTTGAAAAAGTGAAAAAGAAATAATCAGTAAGATTAATTTTTCCTTCTTCCGTAAGATCTCCCAGTTTTAAATGAAAATAAAAATGGGCAAGAGAAGGAACCCTCTCTTCCCATTTGCCTAAGGTCTTGCTTGCCTGGCTAAAATCCTTCATTCACCTTTGAAATTTCCATATTCTTGCTGTTGATAAATAATGCAGGTTTGTTTATACATGTGGAACTGGTGGATTTTCATCATTAAAACTGTTACCAATTGGTAACACAAGAAAAGCACACCACAATTCTCCCTATTTAATGGAGTTTTCTTTCTTTTTTTTTTTGCTTTAATTCATTTTTTGTTTTGTTTTGTTTTATAGGCTTTCTGAAATTCATGGAAGCCTAGGTGGGCTGGGGCAAGCAGAAAAAAATGAGAGAAGGGAGATATTGTTTGGATTTCCTTTATACTGTGAAGTTACATGCATAAAAGGGTCAAACCTGTAGGTGCAGAAAAGAAAAAAAACCTATAAATACAAATCTGTATAAATGTCTATTATTATGAAAAATTGCCAATCTTGTTTAAGCAAATGCATTCTATCGTTATTATAAATGTTAGTTCTAGCTTTATTTACTTCAAAATCTTAAATCAGAATAAATTAATATTGTATTGCTGCTGTGCGTGGAAAAAGATGATGTTTATGTTCTTATAGAATAAAAGCTGTGGAATGAAGCTTTTTAATTTCACCTCTTTTTTGACTTCTTATCTTCACCTTCCATTTTATCCTGTCCACCACTTTTACAACAGGAGGGCTAGCCCGAGCCCCCTGCAATTACTTTAGGCATCTATTTAAATATTACCTAGACGGTCGTAATTTGTCTGGGCCCTATAGCCCTGGTGCCTTAAGGTTTGTCGGCTTTTGTTCAGTTTTATGACTTGCTAGTATATCTGGATTGTGGCTGTCTTGGACCAGTGGTTTCAGTAGAGAGGAGAGCGGCATAGACAGAGGAAGCTAAACAGGATTTCTTTCGGGAGCCCCAGAGAGGCTCGCAGAGGCCAGTTATTTTGCGGGTGTCCAGGTCCCAGAAGAGCCCACGCCGGGAATCCGCGGAGGAGGGTCCACTCACGGAGCACCACTAGTGCCTGCGACAGCGGTTAAGTGGACCTGGGCCCGAGCTGTCCAGGGTCACCCCCTCCCCCTACCCGACCTCCCCCACCTGGAGGCCCTCCGCTAGGCCACGCGTTTCCTGCTCGCCGGAGGTGGGGGGGGCGACACTAGGTGGGGGAAGGGTCGCGGGAGCGCGCGCCTCAGCGGGCGGGCGCCTAGGAGGGAGAAGAGGGGGAGAACGAGCGGCTGCGGGGAGTGAGTAGAAGAGGCCGCAGCCAGACACAGGACCCGGCTCCTTGCTGTCCCCTGCGTTTTCTGGTCGTCCAGGGAGGCTCTGTTTGGCAAAGCTGCAGAATCTGGGGAACCCGCCTCACACCGCTGGGTCTCCCCCCCCCCTCTTCTAGGTTTTTTTTCCCCTTCCTTTTTATTTCCTCTCTCTTTCTCCTCTCCCCTCCCTCCTTTTCACTCTCTCCTTCTCCTAGGCGTACCTTTCCCGAGCCCGGAGCCCTCTTCATCCACCATGGGGTTAGGGTGGTGTCTGGTACAGGTTGCGGAGGGCTGGACTGGGCACAATCGCAGGGCTCTTTCCTTGGCGGCGACAGTGGCGGCAGCGGAGGCGGCGAGGGGCGAGGCAACCCTACGCCGCAGCATCAGAACTGGTCGGTGATTTAGGTAGTTTCCTGTTGTTGGGATCCACCTTTCTCTCGACAGCACGACACTGCCTTCATTACTTCAGTTGAAAGCATCTCCAGGTACCTGTCCTGAGCAGCCCGGGGCTAGGCGGGCCATCAAGGCCTAATCGTGCCAGGCCTGCGGTGGCAACCTCAGATCCCCATGTGCAGGAGGAGCTTCGGGTCTTCCTCAGCGCCGTGTCACCCAGCCCGCCTCACTGTCGCCGCCCGGCACCTGGCCCGGAGCAGGTACGATCAGGTTAGCGGCTGATTCTTGGACGCGGGGGGCGTGGTAAGAATTCTGGGCCCCGGGCCATTCAAGGTCAGGGGCACTCGGCTCGTTTGCTGTCTGAGCTTTCCATACCTGTGCTTATGTGGGGCTCTGTCATTTTCCTGCAAGGCTGGGCTGGAACACATGCTCGTCACTGTAATCCCGCTACGAGCAGAGACAAACGTCTTTCGCCAGTAGAGATCCAGCCAGAGACCGGAGAGTCAGGACAGCCCGGGGCTGGTATCCTGGCCTTGTCGCTTACCCTTCCTCTGCAAGGGCGCCCTCTACTCTGTCGCTGCTGTTTCTTTTACGTATTTTCTGTCCTTTTTTCTTTCTTCTTTCTTTATTTTTTCCTTCTCATTACTCCTTCCTTTTTTTTTTTCCTTTTTCTTGCTTCTTCCATCTTTCTGTCCAAATCTCTGTCTCTCCGGTTCCATTCCAAATCGTTCTTCCGGAGGATAAAGGGCTGGCTTAGAGAAAGCTTCGAGGTTTCATTTTTTTCCCCCTCTCGGTACACAGTTTTGAACGTGCTAAGATGTGCATAAGGGACGTTGTTCAGGTCCGTGTTTTCTGGCCTGGTGGGCCTCTGCGCAGACAAGGCCTCGGTTACGATCACGACCGGATGGCGGCGGCCTTGCGTTAGCGGCTGCCTGAGAGATCGGGTGAGGGGGGCACCCGCGGCGTCTTTGTGTGCCCACATCGAGGGCAGGAAGCCCTTTGCCAGCTCCATTGGTTCGGAAGTTGGAATCAGGGCTGAATTCCTGCCTAGGTTCTGTGGCGCCCGACTACTGAGAGCGCTTCAGCAGGAAGCTTCTGACCGACTCTGCCAGCTTTACGGGCTTTGACCGTGATGAGAGAGCCTCACCGGGTCCAAGGCTTGACTGCTTGCTGGCTTGCTAGCCGTTTTAGATTCAGAAAATGTCTTGCCTTGTGCAACTGAGGGTTTGAGAAGGGAGACCTTCCCAGGTCCAATATATTTTAAAATGAGTGAAAACAATCCCAAATTCAAGAACAGGGAGGGCGCAAACTGGGGTACTGGTACTAAATTGTAATCTAAGAAAACCAGCCTAACGACTCCTAATACAGAAACCTGAAAACAAACCACCCTCCCCCCCCAACAATATAGGCACTGCCCGAGACCACAGAACTCTGTTTCCCTTCCCAGCTCAGGCTGATGCCCGGGAATTGTTTTCGTTGCTCAGCCAACAACCTGTTATCTGAGTGACCAGTACAGCAGGCTCCCTCCAACTCTTCTCTGCCATTTTCTGCATCCATCCGGGTATTGGGTTTATTTCAAAGACCAATGTTTTAGGAAGATTCTCAGTTGAGCATGAGGTGGTGTGTGATTGCATCCATTTATTATTTCTAGATGTGTATACAACTCGTTTCACATCCAAAAGAAAGCAGAAATAAACACCCGTATACTTTAGGATCAAGTTTCTAGACTCACAAAGACAATATCTGCTTTTATGAAAATTTCCCTCTTCAGGCCACATGTAAACAGCTGCTTAACACTCAGTACCTGCTTCTTTGTAATTTTTCTATTTTGAGACTAAAGTTTTTAAAGTATTTTTAATTAATAAATAATGATATTGATGATGGTGGTGATGATACACATCTTTGAATACAAAAAATATGAAAAAGTCAGCCCGGAATACTCTACTATTTACTATTACAATTAAGAGCAGAGTTATACTCCTGGGTTATTGCTTTAATGAAAACCTGAACCTCAGAGGAATACCGGATATTTAGAACACCTTGGGTTGTGTTGGGGGGTTGTCTTGGAGGAATTTTCAGGGAAAGGAAAAATATTAGGGGGAGGGGACTGTGGCAGTCAGGACAGGCCACATCCAGTTCCTGGTGTTGACCACTTTCTTCTTCCTGCTGATGAGCCAAGGAGGGGGTCTGGATCCTGGGAGCTTCACAGCCCCTCTCTGGTGTAGAGCCTAATATTTGGGGGAATTTCTGTCTCCTGAGACGGAAATCTGTCAAAGCATTGGAAAGTGTTTCCGTAAACTATTTCTGAGAAAGAAAGCAAAAACAAAGATGGAAATGTCTCTGGCCAGCAGTTTTGTGGATACTGAAGTAATGAGAAACATACTCTTGGAAGGCACAGAATTCACACGTGAATTTAATTACACAGTTTCTAAGAGCTATTGCTTTGTGTTCCAGATTGGGATGGGGCCACCACCCCTCCCATTAACAACAGTGGCTGTGGCCTTCTCACTTTTTCTCTCATTCCCAAATATTCTAAGGGGTGAAAATAACATCCTCCATTTGACCAAAGGATGAGATTAAAGTCAATGTCCAGTGTTCCTCCCGGGTTAATTTGTAGCACTGGACTTGAGCTGTAGTCGGTTAGTTTTGACTATGGGATCTCTGTTGTTCTGTTTCAAGGATAACCAAGGCAGGGGTGCTGGAGATAAGGGGGGAAAGCGGGGGGGGGGGCGAGGGGGTAAAGAAAGAAGGAAAGGGGAATGGGAGGGAAGGGAAAGAAAGGAGGGAAGGAAAGTGGAGTGGTAGAGGAATAGGAGTAAAAAACAGAGGAGGGAAGGATACCAGAGCGGTTCATACAGGGCCCAGAAACGGCCATTCTTTTAGGCGAGGTGACCCCCTCAGCAAGACAAAGTCCTCTGGTACTGATGTTGACTGGCGATTTTCCCCATCTCCAGTCTGGGCAGAGGGACTAGGCATACAGATGATGGAGCTTAGAACCCGCTGGCTAGGGAATAAAATTCGCTGAGCAGTTTGTGTTCAAAGACGTGGGCCAGGGCACTTGTGACACAATCAGGGCATCTGTGACACAAACCCTTGAGGGTTGCTGGCAGTTCTCTCCTTGGCGGTTGCTCTGTGGGGCCTTCCCTTGTGGAGCAAGGGTGATCTGGGCGATGTGCAAGCGCCTGGCTGGCTTTCCAGTCTAACTAGGGTCGGTAGCCCATTTTAGGTGGTTGTATCATCGATGGTGCGTCGCGACAGGGGCGGTGGTCACTCTGTTTGAGGTGGAGAGAGCCTTGTATTTGACTTTTCCTGGCCGGCCCTGGGGGCGCGGCGCGGGCGGGGGGCTCACATCTCTGAGGACTGCAAGGATTATTTACAGGGTATTCACCAACCAAACACAACAGTCTAATTTAACCTTTCCAAGTCCTCATAAATTTTTACAGGGAGCTGCAGCGAGGCAAACGAATCTGTTGGTCGTTCCTGACTTTCCACCAGCCTGTGTGGCTTCCGAAACAATAACTCCTTATGAAATATCATAAATATAGATTTAAATACAGTGGAGTGAGAATGCGATTTGGCTGCTTTTTTATGGCTTCAATTATTGTCTAATTTTATGTGAGGGGCTCTGCTGGCCGTGCTCGCACGCGGGACCCGCGCCTTCCTGATGGCGTGATTAATTGTGATATAAAATAGTCCGCTTAAGAAGTGTGTGTGTCTGGTATGTGTGTGTGTTGTGGGGGTGGCAAGGGAGAGTAAAGAGGCAAGGCCAGATTTGATCTTTTAATCTTCGTTGGCCACAATTAAAACAAACCAGATCGTGGAGCTGCGCGATCCCTTTGCATAAAAACATATGGCTTTTGCTATAAAAATTATGACTGCAAAACACCGGGCCATTAATAGCGTGCGGAGTGATTTACGCGTTATTGTTCTGCCGGGCGGACACGTGACGCGTGTGGCCAATGGGGGCGCGGGCGCCGGCAACTTATTAGGTGACTGTACTTCACCCCCCCCCTGGTGCCACCAAGTTGTTACATGAAATCTGCAGTTTCATAATTTCGGCGGGTCGGGCTGGGCCAGCCAGGCGCGGGCTACTGCAATGGCCACCACCGGGGCCCTGGGCAACTACTATGTGGACTCCTTCCTGCTGGGCGCTGACGCTGCGGACGAGCTGGGTGCGGGACGCTACGCTCCAGGGACCCTGGGTCAACCCCCAAGGCAGGCGGCAGCTCTGGCCGAACACCCCGACTTCAGCCCTTGCAGCTTCCAGTCCAAGGCGGCGGTGTTTGGTGCCTCGTGGAACCCAGTGCACGCGGCGGGCGCCAATGCGGTGCCTGCTGCGGTGTACCACCACCACCACCACCCCTACGTGCACCCCCAGGCGCCCGTGGCGGCGGCGGCGCCGGACGGCAGGTATATGCGCTCCTGGCTGGAACCCACGCCCGGTGCGCTCTCCTTCGCGGGCTTACCCTCCAGCCGGCCTTATGGCATTAAACCTGAACCGCTCTCGGCCAGAAGGGGTGACTGTCCCACGCTTGACACTCACACTTTGTCCCTGACTGACTATGCTTGTGGTTCTCCTCCAGTTGATAGAGAAAAACAACCCAGCGAAGGCGCCTTCTCCGAAAACAATGCCGAGAATGAGAGCGGCGGAGACAAGCCCCCCATCGATCCCAGTAAGTGTCTCCTTCCTGCAAACCGGCCGCTGCCTCCACGCAGGCCACCAGGATTTACCAGAGCGTCAGCTTTCTCTCGAGCCTGCCTTCGTCCTCGATGGGTGCCTTTGCATCTAGGGCCCGAGAACCAGAAGTTGGTGTTTGGAACACCTCTGAGAGGGGCCCCAAGTCCAGAGAACTGTGTGGAGCACCCGGGCCGGCTAGGGGAAAGGGAGGAGGATGCGGCAGTGAGGGGCGGGGCGGGCGGGCGAGTAGAGCCGAGACCCGCCGCCCCTCTCCTAAGCTGCCCTGGCCTAGAACAGACAGACTTTGGGCGGTTCTTCGAAAGCAGCGCAGAGAAATCTTTTGTGCGGCTAGATTGTTCACCAACTGTGGCAGCAACAGCCGGGCAATCAGCCGGGCAATCTGACCCGGGACACTTGGGGAGACCTCCGATTCCCTCCATTTCTTGCTTTCGGCCGGTGGCGGCGGAAATCCTGCCTAAGATGAGGCTGAGGGCTTTGGAGCCACGAGGGTCCCTTTGCCAGATTTATTCAAATAAAGTGGAGACGTGATCAAAGGCCCTGGGGCATCCTGCCTTCCGCATAGTTCCCACGGCCTTCCGGGAAGGTCAAATAAAGAGTGGGGACAGTTGCAAGGAAGCTGGGAAAGGAAGACAGTTGGAAAGAGAGAGAGAGAGAGAGAGAGAGAGAGAGAGAGAGAGAGAGAGAGAGGGAAAGAGATGGGGGAGAGGTTAACCTTGCCACAAGAACTCAGGGCAGCCTGCTCTTTTTTTTCCCCCTGGCATAAATAAATAAATAAATAAATAAATAAATAAATAAATAAATGTTTCCAAATTTCATCCTTTCACACTATGCAGACTGTGGGAGGAAGAAGAAGAGGGGATGGGAGAGAGGCAAAAGGAGGGAGGAGATGGGAGGGGGAGCTGGGACTTTCCTGGCGCTGTTGTAAGTGACCCTCCGTGGGTTTGTCTGCCAGGGCTTCATTGTGTTTCCTCTAACCAATTCAGCGGTATCCTGCACTTCGGCCAGAGACCCCCAAGAGGCTCCTTCAGACCCACCCGGGATGCTCCTTCTAAACCCAGTGTCTCTCTCCCTCCGCAGATAACCCGGCTGCCAACTGGCTCCATGCTCGCTCCACTCGGAAGAAGCGATGTCCCTACACAAAACACCAGACGCTGGAACTGGAGAAGGAATTTCTGTTCAACATGTACCTCACACGGGACCGCAGGTACGAGGTGGCCCGGCTGCTCAACCTCACCGAAAGGCAGGTCAAGATCTGGTTCCAGAACCGCAGGATGAAAATGAAGAAAATCAACAAGGACCGAGCAAAAGACGAGTGAGCCTTTTAGGGGCTCGTTTAAAAAGAGAGCAAGCTAGAAAGAAAAAGAAAGGACTGTCTGTCTCCCTCTGTCTCCTCTCCCCCAAACCCAGCCTCCACCACCCGCACAAAGGGGCTCTAAATCCCAGGCCTCATCTCCCCACTGGCAGCCCCTGCTCGCTCGGGCTGGCTCCTAGGCCTGCGGCTTTAATGGAGGAGGTATTGTAAGCTTTCCATTTTCTAGAAGGCACACACACACAAGGGAGGGCATTAGCGCTGTTGGCTGTATGTGCTAGCTTGTATATATATATATATATTAAAAAAAATCTACCTGCTTCTGACTTTAAGCAAAGGGAAAGAAAACTACCTTTTTATATAATGCACAACTGTTGATGACTGGCTGTATAGTTTTTAGTCTCTGTAGCTAATTTAATTTGCTCTTCGTGTGGCAGATCATTCTGCCAAAATACTTGAACACTGTGTTTTATTGTGGTAATTATGTTTTGTGACTCAAACTTCAGTGCTGGGTGAAGTACCCATTGTGATTGTGGAAGCTAGAATTCAATTTGAACTCAGGTTGTTTATGGGCGGGGAGAAGCTGTTGCATAGAGTATAGCTCTGTAGTGGAATATGTCTTCTGTGTAACTAGACTGTTAACCTACGATTGTAAACTAGCTGTAAGGATTTCCCAGGGAAATCAAATTTGGAAAGAAAAGGGAGGTAGTTCTCCGGGATGCATAGATTCATGATTTATCTACTTTTGAAATGTGGGTTTCTTCATCTTTACGTTCTAGACTCCCGTTTTGTCCAATGTATATAGAATCTCCATATTAGAGAAATATTCATAATCAGAAAGCTTGAATATTGTTTTTGCACCAGAGGAGAAGTGAGGAAATTCGGAGCTATACATGTGTGCAGGGGGTTACTACCTATAGTTTACTCTTAATTTTAATTGGGAGAAAGTGAGTCCTTATTGTAATGGAGTTAATTTTATTGATAATAAATTATACACAATGAAACCGCTATTGGGCTACTGTAGATTTGTATCCTTGGTGAATTTGGGGTTCCCATCGGATTGAACATACACTGTATATTTTGCAATAGTTACCTCAAGGCCTACTGACCAAATTGTTGTGTCGAGATATTTAACTTTTGCCAAATAAAATATATTGATTCTTTTACGTTGTGTGGGTCTGCTCTTTGCACCTTCTTTTTCTAGGCATATTTTCGGGGGGAGGGCTGAGAGGCTGATAAAGCCCTACTTCTGTCTCTCGCTGGAACCAGCCGTAGTCCGGCCAGGCCTAAGCACTCCCGACTCAGATCGTTGCTGGTAGCTAGGAAGCAGGGGCGGAAAAGCTGGGAAGACCAGCGGCGGCGGCGGAGCAAATAGACTCGGTTCTATTTGCCAGGCGACCAGAGAAGCATCAGAAAGCTGGGCCTCGCTGGCCAGGAGCGGTGGAAAGTCCACCCTTTCATTTGGGCTGCCTCAAAAATATTTCCCAACCCTGGACTCACAAAGAAAGGACTGAAGCCTTTGGAAGAAGGGTGGTGCAGTTGAGGGCTGGAAGTCAAGGAGCCGAGTAAGAAGATTCTGAGGAGGCAGGCAGAAGCCACACGTCGCAATGAGGTGGCTCCTTCAAACAGTCAGGGTTTTTCAGAGAGTGCCTCAATGGGTCCTGCCAACCTGGCCGGGACCGGTTGGGGGTAGGGGCTCAGCATCCTACACTGCTAAGCCACCTCCGGAGTCCCCACAGAAGCAGGCCTTAGCAACCGACAAGCCCCGAAGCGCCATAAAAGAAAATGAGGGTTGTTACCCTTTATGGGGTGTAAAGGGCTGCGTAGGGGGAACGACTACAAGCCTTTGGAGGCCCAAGCGCCTTCCAGATGTAGCCAGAGGATTCTGCCTCGCCTCACCCCCCCCCAACTCTTTTTCTTCGCACCCCCCCCATCTCTCCGCAATGTTGACTGTCTCCTAAGGCGGGAAAAGGGGGACCATGGTGAGGGTGGATGGGGCTTCTCCTTAGCCCCCACCCCCAATGCGCCGCCAGGTTGGCACGCCCTCTGTTGTTGCAGACAGAAAGGACTTCAAAGCCTAGGCAGTAAGGGTGTGCCATAAAGGAAGGTCTGCGAACTGTCTGGAATTCGGCCCTTAATGAGTTTACAACTGTCCAGCTCCAATTAGAGTATCCCACCAAAACCCTTTCATTTGTTTGCTCTGTCTGCCTCCGATAAAGAGACTGCGGAAACAGCACTCTTTTATGGGTATTGCCCCCTCGGCAGCGAAGGTTCCTGGTGCTCCCCAAGGATTCCCCAGGGACAGGGCCCTCGCTCCGCCCATGGGAGTGGAACGCTAGTGGGGTCACAGGCGTTGCCGAAGTTCACGCGGGCCAGAGCAGCAGCAGCTGCAGTACCAAGAAAAGTCCAGGAGATGGCAGTGTGGCTCCACGCAAGAGGCTTTCTCGCCGCCATCTCCGGCCGCCGAGACCTAGGAAACTCCTAAAATGTCGACTTGAAGCGAGCCTTTCTGGAATGGGATTTGTGTGAACAGCAGTCGTATATTTTCCCTGCTGCTCATGCCAGCCTGAAAGCCTCCAGGGGACACAGCATGCGCTAGGGCTTGCCTGACCTTCGGCGCTCGCTCCTCCCCGGCCCCATTCCGAGGCCGCTGTGTTGCGTGGCAGCAGCGATGCCCGAAGGTGCGGGGCTGTGGCTGAGAACGCCAGTTCCATTCCAGGGTCACAGTCCTCATCGCAGCAGAGGTCTAGGGACAGCGAGGCGCACGGGTCGTTCACGATCGATCGAAGAACAAGGGGACGAACACCTACGGCCCCAGGACCAGATGAACCCACAGAGAGCGCACACTGTGGTCACGGGTTCCGCCGACCCGTGAGGCCCCAAAACCTGGTTCAGGGTGGGGGGGTACCAGGCCTAGCTAGCCACCACCAGTATGGGGAAAGAGAGAGAGAGAAAGAGAGAGAGAGAGAGAGAGAGAGAGAGAGAGAGAGAGAGAGAGAGAGAATACGTCGCGGGGGGACTTGGTCGGTTTGAATACCTGACCTTAAAATTAAAATTAGGTGGCTGAAAATTGGTTATAAACTCATACTTGGTGGCTGTCTTGTGTAGATCTTGGAACTTGGCCACGTTGGGGTAAATCGGGGCATAGTCTAGGAACTGTTAGGTTGTTCGAAAATAAATGATCCATACGTTTAAATAGGTGCAGTAACACTCTAGCTTCAGAACGCATTTATATGATTGAAGTCGTTCTTGCTTCTCCGGCCGTGGTATTTCTTTGGCATTGAAGGGCCAAGGCTACTCCTGCGTCACCGGTTGAGGAGGCTAGAAATAATAATAAAAAAATAAATAAATCCCCATTCATTCCTAGGCTACTTTTAATGCTAGATGTCCCCAGCTTCAGAGCAAGGCGGCCCGTGTGTTAGGATCAGACTCTGGGGTAGGATGGTTTCGGAAAGAAAACACAAGAGCAAACAGAAAACTAACCTCTCAAAGCGCCGTGAATATAGACTGTGCAGTGCATTTATTTGGGTCGTAATAGTCTCGGCCAAGCCCACAAAATGTTTATGACTCGCATCTCCGTGCTGAACACGCTGTAAAACCAGGGACTCGATTCTGGCTGACATCTCTCCTGGGTCTCCCTCTCTTTCTCTCTCTTACTCCCTTAAAAATAAAATCTTCCTGCATACACGTGGGTGTTACAGGCACATATCCTCGTTATATTTCCGTATGTAATTCATGCTACTTCACAGCATCTGATTGTAGGAAGGGTTTTATAGCTTCTTGGAGAGAGCACCAAGAGATACCTATCCTAATCCTCAGAAATCTATATTTATGTTACTGCTGAGCAGCGGACACATATAGAAAACTCCAGTTTTCTAACAATGGAAGTTACAGGTTGGCAGCAGCCGCTTCCCTCCAGGAATCACAGAGGCCCCAGGTAGGTGCAGGCCTCCAGGGGCTCAGAGGCCTGGTGAACTGCCTAGGCCAGCAGCCTCCCTTGCCCTTGGCCGACTGGCGGCGGGGCAGGCTGCTCTCTGGTCTGCCGCTGTCTTCGCCCAGACAAGATCCGGCAAGGAACGGGCCTTATTTATTCACTTCGGGAAAGAATTGGTGGCCAAGTCAGGCGCCTTTCACCAAGTCGGGGACAGTCTCCAAGCCCAATAGCTGAAGCCCACCGTCTTCTCAGGGGAGGAGAATAGAAAGGTTCAAAGTGCCCCAAACTCAGCACCACTCCACGCTCCAGAAGGTGCCGGGTTTTTGTTGTTGTTGTTGTTGTTTTGTTTTGTTTTGTTTTTGCTGCAAAGGTCTGGGTTTACATTCTAAACCTAGATTTAAACATCGAGGACTATCTGGCCACAGGAAACAGAGGAAACAAAGTCTGGCAGTAGGTTTGAAAGCTAATTCTGGGGAAGCATTGAGAAATATTTAGATAGCAGATTAAAAACTGGCTTAAACGGTCTTCTCCAGGCCTGGGCTAAATAGTGTGTGAATATTTTCACACATAACAGATACATTTCCATTAAATAAGTAGGGAGCCAACGGCCAGAGAACATATAATTAAATAGGCCTTGCTAAGAGTCTGATTTTGTTCAAAGTGCCCAGGGAAAAGAGACACAGAAACGAAGTGAAGGTTTTTAGTGAGTTTCGGATTTGGCTCAGAGGGAAGACTTGGGCCCAGAAGTGCCAAGGCCTTGAAAGCAGCAGAATTTGGGACTTATTTGGCCTTGGCAAACTAGCAGAGTCTCTTGCCGGGACCTCTTAGTCCTGCCAGGCCAAATTCAGATGACCTTCCTAGTGTGTTAGTGTCATGTTTTTCCTGTTCAACCCAACTCCGTGCTCTGGTTGTCAGGTCTTCTTCTAAAGAGAAGTTCCACTTTAGAAACGTGGCTTTGGACTGCTCCAGTCTCCTGAGTCTAGACAGACCGCCTGGGCCTGCCTGGCCTTTCACTGTGCGCCCTTCTCTGTGTCACCCCAGGAACAATTTATTGGTCTAAAGCCGTCTAATTCCGCCTCTTTGATCTCCTAGCCTTCTTTTTGTTTGCTTCATCTTCTTTTAGCGATTTTAGAATTTTATTTCTCTCTTAGAAGACTCTGTTATTTCGATTTCTAGCCCCTTCCTGTTTCACCTCTTCTGTTTCCCATCCTGATCCACCATAAAGGGGATCCCGGATATTGCTGCCTTAGGGTCCTTATGCTCCAGGGGAGATGATAGCTCAGCTCCCACCTGCCCTCCTCCCCACCAAAGCCTGAGCCCTTTACTAGGTAGGAGCTGGGGGTTCGTTCCAGCGGGATTTGAACATCCTTCTGTCTTTTGTGCTTCCAAGACCCCCTGAGACGATGCGGTAAATGGGTGGGGTAGGTGGAGGCAGCCTGGACCCACTGAAAGTGATAAGAGAGTGCTTTGTACACCAGGAACCAAACTATAATTTAGAGGAGAATTTCCGGGGCAATTCCATTGTGAAGTCGGGTTTATGATGTGCAATAGAGCTGAGCTGAGCAGTAAAAGGTCGCCAGTCTTCCAGCATGGCCTGGGCAGTTTATGAGGCGTTTAGGGAAAGGGTTCACCCAAATATCCTCCAAAGAGCGTTGGGCAGCAGACCCTTCACACTGCAGGGGGAGGGGGTCTGAAGCCCAGCAAGGTAAGCCCCCAGGGTGGGTGAGTATTTGGCAGAGAGTGAGACAGTGAGCTTAGCAAACACAGGGCTTAGAAAGGTGAAGCCGCGGGATCTGGGTGGCCCCTTGAAAGGGCTCCCTTATTCGCTTTTATTGTCTCCTAAAGAACTGGGGTTCCACGGTGAGCTACAGCAGCACCCAGTTCCTGAGGTCATCTCTCCTCTCTCTAAGCCAGCTCTAAAACTGTTACCGGCCCACAAGGTGGAAGTCCAGGGCTTGCTTTGACCGAGAGCCGCCAGGAATGTATGATGGACGTGTTTTTAAAATTGTGGAACCTGGGCGTGGGGAGGGTAGAGGGAACTTTCGGGATAGCATTTGAAATGTAAATTAAGAAAATATCTAATTTTTAAAAATGTGGAGCCAAATTTCTCCCAAACTGAGTGAGGATGGCCCAGTTTCATATCATCCAGGGAGTAACTAGGGGTTGTGGCAAGGACAAAGCGGGTGTTGAGCCACCTCTGGAGTTGCTGCCAGCCAGCCAGGTGCCCAGGAGCAAATGCAGAGAGACTGCCAGGGCCGCAATGTTCGGGAGGAGAAAAGGGAATCCCATGTTAGTAAATCTGTTGGCAAATGAGGCTCATTAATAGATAAATATTTCACTGCTTCCTTTAGGGCAGATAAACAGTGCGCCACCGATTAAAGAAAGGAAGCTGAGAGACATTGACTTTTTATTCGAACCACATGGTTCCAGTTTGTGGCAGCTCGGCTAGAGGAGACGCCGCGCCTGCGATGTTGGCGCTGGAGCATCAAATCTGGTCTTAAATGGTCCCCTGCTTATAGAGAGAGGTGGGCAAAGAGTGGATCTCCCTTTGGGCGGACAGGTTACGGAGACCCTGCAGGGTCTTGGATCCTCAGAGAGGGCCCGGACAAGGGGCATCCACACAGTGGATCTGGGGTTCAGGAATAGGTATGAGGTTGTGGGGGGGGGAGGCGATCCCTGCCTCCAGGCTTCGGCGGCTGGGATGGGGCTCTGGCGGAGCCTAGGGGTCTGATTGCGTCGGGCGCCCCGGGCCAGCCGGGTGCAGGAAGGCCGCGTCTGTGAGCCTCTTCCCCTTCCATTCTAGGCGGCCGCCGGCCCGTGGCGCGGGACCACCTGTGAGGGCTGCTGAGATTGGCGGAGGCGGTCATGTGGGCGGTCACGTGCCGCGGCGAGCTCCGTCCAAAAGAAAATGGGGTTTGGTGTAAATCTGGGGGTGTAATGTTATCATATATCACGCTACCTCGTAAAACCGACACTGAAAGCTGCCGGACAACAAATCACAGGTCAAAATTATGAGTTCTTCGTATTATGTGAACGCGCTTTTTAGCAAATATACGGCGGGGGCTTCTCTCTTCCAAAATGCCGAGCCGACTTCTTGCTCCTTTGCACCCAACTCGCAGAGAAGCGGCTACGGGCCGGGCGCCGGCGCCTTCGCCTCCACCGTGCCGGGCTTATACAATGTCAACAGCCCCCTCTATCAGAGCCCCTTCGCGTCCGGCTATGGCCTGGGAGCCGACGCCTACAACCTGCCCTGCGCCTCCTACGACCAAAACATCCCCGGGCTCTGCAGTGACCTCGCCAAAGGCGCCTGCGACAAGGCGGACGAGGGCGTGCTGCACGGCCCGGCCGAGGCCAGTTTCCGCATCTACCCCTGGATGCGCAGTTCAGGTAGGCTCAGTGGCCGGCGGGGTCAGCGAGCGGGAGGAGCGGCGGGGCGGGAGCAGGGTGCGGGGGGTTGAGAGAGCCCAGCCCGGCGGCTTCCAGCCGGCGGCCCCCGCAAGTCCCGGTGGCGCTGCCTTTCTGGTTTTAATTAGAGCTGAGGCGCCATAGCGTGGAGAGACCCGTAGCATTGTATGTAAATGAGGCTCATAAAACTTTTTATGGCCCAATTAATGGGTTCGATCCTCGTAAATTTATTTAACTCCATTTGCCTTGGAATTTTTGCAATAAGTTTCTCCGCTATTCTCATTCTCATATTCTCTCTCTTTCTCCCCCTCTCCCCCTTCTTCCTTTCCCTCTCTTTTTCTCTCCCTCAGTCTTTCTTTCTATCGCCCTTTCCTGTCCTCTATCCCTTTCTCGACTCCAGCTCTCTCTTCCCTCCTCCTCTTCTTTCGGCCTGGCTTTCTTTCTCAAAGGCAAGGAGAATTGAGACCTCCGGGATCCCTCACCCACCCCTGTACTAGAGGCCATTTCCAGAACGGGGGCTGAAGCCAATGGGACAGAGGGTGGGAAAGTCACAGGAAGGTCTTGTGGATGGGGCTGCTGAGGAGGGTCGCCCACTAGCAAGGCTGGGGAGCGGCCAGGCTTGCCTTTGAATGGCAAAAGCGCAGAGTCCCCCACTTGCCACACTCTATATTTACAATTTCCCTTTGTCAGGGGGAAGCAGGACATTGTGGAAATGTAGCCGGCTGGAAAGGCCAGTTGTAAAGTTGGAATTCTGCCCTAAGGCTTCTCACAGACGTTCCTGCTTGTCTGGCCCTGGGGCCTTCCGCTCACAATTTCCCTCCCCCAGGTCAATTGAGGGGTGGTGAGGGTTGCACCTGGATTTGGGCAAGGTGGAAAGTGCAGGCTCTTGGGCTGCTGGCCTGACTAAAGCACTCTTCTGTCCACATCCTAGTCTGCTTGGCTGTTTTGTCTATCTATATGTCCAAATTTCTGCTTCTAGGACCCGACAGGAAGCGGGGACGCCAGACCTACACGCGCTACCAGACGCTGGAGCTGGAGAAGGAATTCCACTTCAACCGCTACCTGACGCGGCGCCGCCGCATCGAGATCGCTCACGCGCTCTGCCTCACTGAGCGCCAGATCAAGATCTGGTTCCAGAATCGGCGCATGAAGTGGAAGAAAGAGCATAAAGATGAGAGCCAGGCTCCCAGTGCAGTCCCCGAAGACGCGGTGCCCTCCGTTTCCACGGCTGCTGACAAGGCCGACGAGGAGGAAGAGGAGGAGGAAGAGGAGGAAGAGGAGGAAGAGGAGTAAAGGGCCAGGCACAGGACCCTGGCTGCACAGGACAGTTGGAAAAGCATCTTTAAGAGACTCATTGATTTTAGTTAAAAAAAAAATGGTGGGGGAAATAAAGTGTGTAAAAAAAAAGAAAGAAAGAAGAAAAGAAAGAGAAAAAAAGAAAGGGAAAGAAAAAGAGGGAATCAGTCCCTACCCTCATTCCATTCAATCACCCACTTTAGCTCCCAGGGAAATTAGGTCACCTTGGGGACCCTCTCTGCCTCTGAGGAACCCAGTAGATACCCCCAACCCTGGGCTAGTGTTGTGCGCAAGCACAACCAAAATACTACCTAGCACAGGCCTCTTTGAGAGGCACTCCCAAACTACCTATGGGCCCAGCCCCAGTGGGCCACCACTCCTAAGAAGCCCCCTCCATGTCCCAACACTGGCAGACACCCAGCACCCCCCCCCAATACCTGCAAAACCATGATCAGTACTACCTACTAGCCCTAAACTACCTATTGTGTGCTGGCTAGCTCGCCTGCTTCTCGGTGCCCATCCCTCCCAGGCTGGACCTTGATGCTTCTAGCTGATAGTCTTTGGGGTCACCGAGGCTTCACCGACAAGGCAGTGAGGTTCAGGGACCAGGGCATTGGCTTCTATTTAAATTGAAAAATAATATATTTATTCCAAAGCATTCTAAGTGCTGCAACCTAGAATCCCTCTTTCTCTGGCTTTGACACCTCAAGGTCAGGGCCATTACCCCTACTTCAGGAGGGGAGCATTCCCGAGCTGGCTGCCATCCTCTGGAATAGCTTCGGGGGTTTTGTTTTTGTGGGACTAAGGAGACGTTCCCAGACTCACTGTCCTCTCTCCCTTGCTTCTGTGTCCTACTGTTCAGCCATGTCAAATATGTATACCCTGACTTTTCCTACAAGGACAAATACTGTATATTTGAACCAGATTTTTGTGTGTGTGTTGTTGTCATTTCTATAATCTTGGAGCTCATTTGTAAAGGAATGTCTTGACTTGGAAGGATGTTTTAATGGGGTGACTTTGTAGCATGATGTGTTGTATTGAACTAATTCTGTAGTGGGTGGGGGAAGTCCAGCACCCACCTGGGGCCATCATCTCCCTTGTCTCCTCATGTCTCCCTCCCCCAGCCTGGGGTTCAGAGAAGGCACGATTCCAGCCCAGCTACCTGTGTTTTATGTAACAATAAAGATGCTTGGTGACAAAGAAACACGGACTGCTTTATCCAGAGTGTCTTGGGCAAGGGGAAGTGGCCATAGCTGAAGGGCCAGCCCTGGCTGTAGGCCAAAGAGACACGGGAAAAGAAATGCAGAGATACTGTCTCTGAGTCCAAGTTTTAGCTATTCATGGACAAATGTATCATGTTTTTTTATGTGTACCTAAGCACGTTTCTATTCCTCTGTGTGCTTGCTTATAGTTATAATAGTATGCGTTCCCACACATGTGAGTATGTATCCACATTTCTCATGTCTATAATTGTCTGTGTGTTTCTGTGGTTTTCTCTGACTATAATTGTATATATGCCTTCCTCTTTGTAGATGTTTTTTGTCTGGCTATTGTATGTGCACCAATATCTATTTAGATCCATTGAAAACAGGCTATTTGTTAATGCTGTATATTCTATCTACAGCCTCTCAAACTTTCAAAAATTCCATGAACGAATTCCAAATTCAACTTTCCTCTAAAGGTGTAGACTGAGCTCTAAAAGGGTATTACCTACCCTCCAATTGATTCCGGACTTCACATGCGCCTTGAGTACGGTCCCAGGGTAGGAAAGAAATGGGATTCAGGGTCCCTGCCGCAGTACCCCCACTTAGCCCTCAGTAAGGGTGAAGATGCCCCAGGGTCCAACACTACAGCTGAGGGATTCCTGGACCGCCATGGGCCTCAAACCCTGTCAAGTCCTGTTGCTGAGGAAGGACTGTGGCTGGGGAAGGGACTAGCAGCGAAAGACCGGGGGCGAGAGGCGGTGGAAGTAGCTTAGAGCATCCTGAGCTGGGCCCGCGAAGGTCTCCATTCTTATCCCCTGACTAGGTTGGGCCAGTTTCTTTGGACTGTTTTAATAAAAATCGGACCTAAAAGGGTCTGTAAAACCTGCAGCCCCAAATCGGGACAGCCTCGGTGGTAAGATGGCGCCTGTGTAAGAGCCGCCTCCTCTTAGTGATGGGGAAAGGGTCATAAATCCGTTGTTGTTTATGAAAATTTACAACTTTGCAATACAACTTTATGAGTTGTTCGGCCCTTCCATTGGCCGCTGTCGGTCATGTGGATAGGAACCGTGAACATGAACTTTTTTATAATTTCCCTTGCGAGAATAGAGCCGCATTCTTTTGCTCCGCTCCATCCTGCGTGCTTCGGAGCTCTGCCTTGCCAGCCTGCCTGGGCTGCGCTTTGTCCTGCGATGGCGAGCGAGGGGAAGCCGCTGCCAGGCCCAGGCCGGCCACTGTCGCTGGAGGTGGGGCGCGTCCAGTTCCTGGAGCAGCAGCCTCTGCTTTGCAACTTGCAACCTGGCTAATTTCCTGCGTCCTCTGGCACCAGGAAAGAGGACAATTCGTCTCTTGGGCTGCCGAAGCGACAGCTGTCAGAGAGGCAGGAGCTTCTGGGAGCCGCGGTCTGAAGGTGAGACCTGTGGGAAGGAGACAGGGCAAAGGTGGGTGAGGTACCACAGCAGTGAGAGAGGGCATCAGGAGCGAC
Organism: Mus minutoides; assembly: GCA_902729485.2. Lineage (NCBI taxonomy): Eukaryota > Metazoa > Chordata > Mammalia > Rodentia > Muridae > Mus > Mus minutoides. Next base: position 1,057,180 of record LR749860.1, read on the forward strand.
TTTGAAAAGGGGCCTTTTTCACCCTCTTCAGTACTGTCCCTTCACTCTCAGCCCCAATACACACCACAGTCCAAACACGTCACTCATTCTCACCCACTACCGCCACCACCTACAGTCACCCCTTTTCCCTCCTCCCTCAAGGCGGATCAGCCTTTCCTCTGTAGCACAGCGCCTTGGCACTGCGCAGCACCGCTTGGGTCTTCGCCCCCTCCCCCCTCCATTCCCCAGTGACCCTCGGGAAGCCCCAAAGGAAGTCATTTGGCATTCTACTGTTCCCTATCGGCCTCTGGGATTTGGAATCATTTCATTCGTGACCCAATTGATTCAACTGACTTCCCCAATAGCCAGAGATAGTTCCCAACCTGGGAACGGAGGGCAGAGAGGCGAGCAAAGCGAGTAGCACGGGCGTTTTGTTAGCTTCGGCACGCTGTTCTTTCCTGTGGGGCTAGGCTGAGAAGAAGAGAACGGGGAAAGGAAGCAAACACAGAAACAAAACTTACTAATTCAGAGTTCTCCGATGGTTGCCTGCTTCGTTTGCCCGGTTTTCTGATTAGAGTGATGTCTCGAGCCCTGGGAAGGGGGCTAGATGCATGTGTGGAATTCTGTGTTGGAGGAGAGAACCGAGTTAATTGGTGTGGGGAGGTGGGTGATATTTCCGTGCAGGAGGCTGTTGTGTTGATGCAGGAGCACATCTGAGGTTTCTGAGGGAAGGTTGCAAAATGGTGTCTGGGCAATAGCAGGGTCGCAGTCCCAAGTCACCTAAGTACAGTGGCAGGCTGGTGTCCACAGTCCCCCACCTCCCCGGCTACCAGCAAGAGGATTACAGCTAGCAGCGAGATAGCACTAAGAGCTGCGGGCCTAGCGATGGCTTTGCATGGCACGGTGGCATCAGCCATGGTGGGCGGGCCTGAAAGTGGGTCTGACCAGGTTAGATTTGCCCCGGGGAGACAGAGTTACCCAAGCATCAGTCGCGAGGTCCCTGGCTATGGCTCTTTTTTGTTTATTTGGGTTTTGGTTGTTGTTGCTGCTGCTGCTGTTTTCCTATCTCAAGATAGTATGTCGGCCTAGGCCAGACAATTAAGAAGGACTTGTAGATGTTTGGAATGTTTGCCGGACAGCTCTGTGGATGCGCCCCGGGCAGGGGCAGATAAAGCGCCGCATTTGCCTCCTAGGGCCGCTGGCTGCCTGACTGCGGCTGCCGCAGGCGGATTATTTATTGCGACCGAACTGGGAGCTCGCTGCTGCCACGCTGTGGCCGTCGCCGGGACCGGCGCCAGCAGCGTCCCGCCTCTTTGAGCCTGGCGCGACTGCTGTACGGGCCCCTCAGATTCCCCAGAAGCAGGGGAAGGGGGGGACAAAAGGGGACCTGAGGGGCAGTCTCCAAGGGTTTATTTGGCTGTGAAATCTCCTTGCTTCGGCTACCCATGACAGAAAGCTCAGCCGCTGGAATAGATTCGGGTCCTTCCCTCTCCCCTAACCCAGCACCATGGAGACTGGTTGTACAGGCCGCCTGGCTGGTCATGGCTGCTTCTGTCCAAACTGCGCTCCCCAAAGGCGTCTTGAGGGCTCACGCCAGTTGGGGGACGCTTTGGCTTTGGGATTCTGACATCGGAGAGATCATTTGTAGCTCCGAGGCCTGCTGGCTTGGCTGGCCCTGAGGATTGGTTATGGCATGGAAGGCAGCTCCAAGAGAGGGCCGGTAACTGAGAGAGGCCCACACCTGTGTGCTTTGGGTTCTGGCCTAGAGATTTGACTGGATGGAGGTGGACCTTCTGGGTCCTCCCACACACCCGCAAGCCAGGCTCCAGGCTGGCAGAAGTGGAGGGGCTCAATGGGCAGCCAGGGAAAGGGCAAACTGTGTGATCCTACTGCCACCTTACCCTTTTTGAAGAGAAGATAAAAGGTAAGTTTTCTGTGTGGCTGTGACCTAGCAGAGTCCTGTGGTGATTATTCTCATCCTCTCAGGATGAGGCTCTACTGAAGGTGTGGAGGTGTGGAGTTCCTGTTCTCCACTCCGTCAGGGGATATATATATATATATATATATATATATATATATATATATATATATATATCACATATGTTTATATACATATATATGGAAGAATAAATAGATTGACTGCCAACTTAAATGCACACTAGCCTGGGCTTACATGTTAAGAATTCAATTTAATATTTTTCCACCTTAATGTTTACAGAAGCTAGAAATACATTTTCTGGCTTCTAGCTGAGAAAACAAATTCTCTTATTGGCTGAGACAATTAAATCTAAAATTCAGATCAAACCATAGAAATAAGGGTGGTAAGCTGTCATCAGCTCCAACTCTGTTTGAGACAGAGCGGCGTGAAAGAGAGCTGAGAGAGGCGAACAGTTAGCACCTGGGAAATGGCTACTTTCATTTCCAACAGTATTGCTGGAAATAATCGTTATCTGATTGTTTGTTGTTTAAGAACCAATAACTCAAACTTATTTTCTTCAAGCAGCTTTTTAAGGAAAAAATCCACCTTTCCTTTCTTCCTGAGTTATTCATTTCCCACATATTGCATCCTCTCTGTGAGAAACGTAAAATTTTATCCTCTCCTGAACAGCTCGTTTATATACAAAGGAAAAAAAAACTTCCTTGGGTTGGAGAGGTAAAGACATTAAGCACAAGGCCTGTGGTGCAGCCTTCCTTTGGTGTGCCTTCACGGGCTCTCTGGAGGCCGACCTTAGGCAAGTCCTTTTTCAATTTTCCTCTTTTGAGGGGAGGAAGGTGGGGGGGGGATCGAAAAGCAAGGAAGAGATTAAAGAACTCTGCAGTAGATTCCTACGGGACCACTGCCAAGTGTCACCTCCACCCCCGATCCCCAGATCCCCATCAGTTCACAGGGGTCAGGGTTTTACAGATCTTACACACAGCCTCCTGAGCCCCAGCTAGATCTCTTAGACACCCATAGAATTGGGGGGTTTTAAAGCTAATTCTAGCCCAAACAGTCATAAAAGTGCCTTTGAACCGATATCACTTTTTTTTTTTTTTAAACAAAATGACCCTGATCCACTTACAGGCAAGCCCGAGACAGGGTTTCCACGTCCTGTCTGAGTATCCCCAGGCCTGGCTGGGCTGGTGGTCAAGGTAATTCAGGATCCTGGAACAAGTGACAGGGTGACAGATCTGGTTTTAGAGATACTATAGCAGCGAGAGTAGTTTAGGGTGGGGAGGTAGGGGACAAGTGGGTATGCTTGCTACACGACAGTGCCCATCTCCCTGTGAAACCAAGTCCATTAATGATCCCGAGTGAAGCTTTGGGCTCCAGGAGCTGCACTCCGTGCCTTGTTCAACCAAGGTCCCCATGTCTCTCCTGCTTCTGGAATGAGACTGGGAAGATATTGTATCTGGTTTTGTTTTGTTTTGTTCCCCCACCCCCACTCCACCCCTCCGTAGCTGCTCTAAGCAGGTCCAGTAACTTAGGGAGTTCTGGGATGCTTGAAGCTGGGTGAGGGGAGTTAAGCCCCACGGATGGCTTTCTGCTCCGGTCTCACAAACACCCTTCTGTTGATCATTTCTTGTGGAAAACCATGGCTTTTAGCCTTTCCTTTCTCTAAGTTCAAAGACAGGATGCAGTGCACAGTGTAGGTGTTTGCTTTAAGCCCACGCAGGCTCGGACCACTGCAGAAAAACCAAACATGGAGGGCGGTACTGAGAAGAAGGGGCTGTAGGAAGGCCCTGTCTTTGGTCTGGGCCTGGTCAGTGAGGAGTAATCTTTCAGCTTTAGGGCAGTAAGGCCCAACCTGTAATAAGAATGGGAGGGAAAAAGAGCCCAGGGAACCCCTAAAGCATAGAGTTCAAAAGCAGAGCGTGAAGGCCTGGCTTCTCAGAGCCCCTTCTCCCGTTCAAGAACCCACACCCATGATTAAGGGAGCACAAGGGGAGGGGTGACCCAGGGCCTGACTGGGGCAGGAGGCTCTAAGCAAAACCATCCGTGTCACCACCCCCCTGGCTCAGGCTTGTCAGGTTTCCTGTTTGGGGAGGAAACCCAGCAAAACCCATGAAGGCAAAAAAGGGAAGAGCAGGCCTGCTCATTGACCTGGGCACTAGTGCCTCTGATCTGCACATCTCTGCCCGGGTCGTGCCCGCCGCTGGCGTTCGGGGATGTGTGGGGGAGAGCGGGGCGGGCAGGCTGTGTGTGCCCATTAATCTGCCGGGCGGGCGGCGGGCGGGCGGGCTGGGGGCTGTTTGTAACTTTGCTGCCTCGGTCGCCGCGGTCCCCGGGGAGCGGGCTCCGGCGCTCTTTCCCATTGGCCGCCGCTGCGTCAGCTGGTGCGATTTGCTGCTGTCGCTTTTGGCGTTCGGCCATCCAGAAACAAACCAGTTCGATGACTACTAATAGTTATAGCCAGATGTACTAATACACAACAAATCACAGTCCTGCAGAGGGGCGCGCAAATGAGTTCCTATTTTGTGAATCCCACTTTCCCTGGGAGCCTGCCCAGCGGCCAGGACTCCTTCTTGGGCCAGCTGCCCCTCTACCCGGCCGGCTATGACGCGCTGAGGCCCTTCCCGGCCTCTTACGGGGCGTCGAGTCTTCCGGACAAGACATACACCTCACCTTGTTTCTACCAACAGTCCAACTCGGTCCTGGCCTGCAACCGGGCATCCTACGAGTACGGGGCCTCCTGTTTCTATTCTGATAAGGACCTCAGTGGCGCCTCACCCTCGGGCAATAGCAAGCAGAGGGGCCCCGGGGACTACCTGCACTTTTCTCCCGAGCAGCAGTACAAACCTGACGGCAGCGTGCAGGGCAAAGCCCTCCATGAGGAAGGCACCGACCGGAAGTACACAAGCCCTGTTTACCCCTGGATGCAGCGGATGAATTCCTGTGCGGGTAAGGCATTTCCCTGCTTCCCCACTCCAGAGAGTGTAGGGAGAATGAAAAGCTGGCAGAGAGGGAAGGAAGGAAGGAAGGAAGGAAGGAAGGAAGGAAGGAAGGAAGGAAGGAAGGAAGGAAGGAAGGAAGGAAGGAAGGAGAGAATAGGAAGAATGAACAAAATTTCCTTCTCTCTCTGTTGTTTTTTTTTAATGAGAGAGAGAGGGAGAGAGAGAGAGAGAGAGAGAGAGAGAGAGAGAGAGTCAAACCCAAACATTCCCATGGGACAATCAGGCCCAGCCAGAGGAAAGACAGGGAGGGCCATGAGATCCCTGTAAGGCTGTAAGGTGACACCTTAGGGGAAGGTGAAGGATTCACTGCCAAGCCATATGAGCCCTGTAACTTAAGGGGCAACAGGAGAGAGAGGGAGAGGGAGAGGGAGAGAGAGAGAGAGAGAGAGAGAGAGAGAGAGAGAGAGAGAGAGAGGAGACTGGCTGAGATGAGAAAGCCTGCTCAGCTGCACCCTGGTACCACCCCCTCAGGTTTCCAAGCAGAGAGGGCCTCCAGAAGGCAGCATAGGCTAACTCCTCCAGGTTCCTCTCTCTTCTGCCCGTAGGAAGTCCAGAAGCCCAGGCAGACAGAGGCAGAGGCCCTCATTTCCACATTTAACCTCTTTCTGTGTCTCCACCAAAGCTTTGGAGGGCCACCTTCTCAGAATATTCATATTCTCTCTCTCTCTCTCTCTCTCTCTCTCTCTCTCTCTCTCTCTCTCTCTCCCTCTTTTATCTTCCACTTAACTTTCAACTCTTAGTCAACTTCTGTCTGACTCCTCCGGAGGGAGACCCTGCTTGAACCTCACACCTGGCTTGGGGAGTGAGTTGTCTCACCCTTGGGTACCTCTGGCACCCAGACAGCCCAACACAGTCCTCAATGGCAGCCCATCACCACCTCACCCACAGTGCACTCTCTTTGCCCCAGGTTTTCAACGATCTCACACAGAGACTCCCCTTACCCTTTGGAGCAGGGACAAAGCCTAAGGGGGAAGTTTACATCTCACAGTGTTGTCGCTTTAGAGCTTAAACTCTCCCCAGTGGAGTCTTTTCAGATGGATCACATAACTTGCTAACAATATGCAAAGATTTGAGAAGGCTGGCCATATTTAACTTTCCAAAAGTACATTGAGATCCGACTCGAGGAACCTTGATAGCGTCTTTCACAGACACCAATGTAAGCATCCAATTTCCATACTGCTCCCAGAATCCCCACTGCACCCACAGACAAATAATTGCTACACTCCCTTGAAACAGTGACTTTGGCCCCTCAAATTAAGAATGGTCATGCTATTTCTTCAAGTCTAATGGTTCTCTTACAAACCACATTTGTCAAAACCAATAACTTCCCACCCAAGTCGTTTTTTAGGTGAAAAACATCTTGCTTGGTATGAAATAATCCTTGCCATCCAGCATCCAGCCTCTCTCTCTCTCTCTCTCTCTCTCTCTCTCTCTCTCTCTCTCTCTCTCTTGTGATGTGAGAAGCTGGGTGAAGCAGAATCATTTCCAGTTTAGAGACTGCTGTTTGGGAGGAACACGGGGCGGGGGGTGGTGGTTTTGCCTCGCTTATCCGCACCTCATTTTTGCCCACAGGTGCCGTGTATGGGAGTCACGGGCGCAGAGGCCGCCAGACCTACACGCGCTACCAGACACTGGAGCTGGAGAAGGAATTCCACTTCAACCGCTACCTGACTCGGCGTCGCCGCATCGAGATCGCCAACGCGCTCTGCCTCACCGAGCGTCAAATCAAGATCTGGTTCCAGAATCGGCGCATGAAGTGGAAAAAGGAAAATAAACTCATCAACTCCACACAGGCCAGCGGGGAAGACTCTGAGGCCAAGGCGGGCGAGTAGACTCCAAGGCAGGGACCAGGCCAGCGTTATAACCTCTATTGGCTTTGCCCCCTGGTGCCCTTGCCTGCTCCCCAAGTTTTATTCCAGCCGGCTTCTTCCGCAGCTTAGGGAAAAGCGTCCAAAGCTTTGCAAGCGTCTACACATTTGCGTATTACAGAAAACAAACAAACAAACAAAACTCCACACACCCAACGTGAGCTGTGGGACAGACGCACTGTACACACAAACACACAGGTTTTCTCCCCAAGGCTGGCCAAGCCAGCTTGCGAGGCCCAGGATGCACCCAGAATTGGCCCTGCTGCTGTGTTAGCGCCTCTGCGCTCTGTGAGCTACAGACGCGGGGTTGTGGGGGAAGAAGGAGCCCCAGGCAGTGCCCCGTTTGGTGCCTGGGCTTTTCCCTCTTGGTCCCTCGCCATCAAATTCTAAAGGGTATCGCCAAATCGGCTCTGGCTACTGAAAAGAAAGGGTCTACGAGCTGGGCCCCAGCCCTGTCCAGGCCTCTCAGGATGCCCCTAAACAAGAAGCCCGAGGAACAAAGGGGAACTCCCCCCTTCCCCGACAGAACCAAATCTCTCTATCGGCGCATAACCGTCAGTGGGAGAGTAGCAGCCTCACCCGAGGCAAGCCAACCTAGGCTTGAGAGGAACATTACAGCCTTGGGAGCGACTAGGCTCCCGCACGCTCCCAGCTCCCGATTTCCACTCCCAGCCTCATACAGCTCGAACGCAATCCACCTCGCAGCTTTCAGGACCCAAAGAGGGAGTCCAAGACCATGAGAGCCGCAGGAGTCTGGCTTCCAAACGTGCCAGGGACGCCTGAGATGCCAGGCCTCTAGTAGAGAGAGTCTGTTCTCTTCTCAGCTACATTTGTGATTTACTTTCGTCTTTCGGAGCCCAGGAAAATAACGACGGTGATACTAGACACAGCCACGAAATGATTCCATTAGTTCCCGCAATTTATTCCCAGTGGTCTAAGCGAGATCCCAATAGCTCTACCCACCGATCCCAGCTTCCAAGCAGCCTCAGAGGCCGTTGGGTATCAGGGCCCAATCTCTGGGTTCACCAAGAACCCTGCTACCTGGGGCCGGGCTGATCAGAGGAACCGGACCAGGGATGAAGATCTTCCAGGCTGGATAAATAAGCAAATCAGATAGCAAACTAATGGCACGAAAAACATATTTGCACGGAGGAAAAAATTGATTCTGGTTATACGAGTGTATGAAATTTGACCTCGCCTCGGAGAAACACTACACAAAAGCTGTCTTTAATAGACGCCTGTGGTTTAAGAGCGGCAGGGACACTGTCCTTCATGCGTTCACAAAAACAGAGCCGTAATTGTGGCTGCTGCTGTGGGCAGGATTTATTTCTTCAATTGGCTAAATCGTCTTCCCTTCCTCGAAGGTGATATCTGTGTTTTCAAAATTCACAGCTGCTGGCCGGGCGGGCAAACCGACCCCAGCCTCTACACAAAAATAAGAGGGGATACAAAGCCGGGGGAAATAAAGTTGTTGTAAATAATTCTAAGTCACCACCTCCCCCGAATCCTCTGTATCCTCGCCGAGCGTGCGATCGGCAGCTGACGGCCTCACAATTGGTACATCCTAATGGAACTGCGAGGGAAATGCAATAATTTTGCCATAATGGGCTGTAACCTCAATTCGACCCCGGCCCTTGCAGCCCAAGGTCCGAAGCGAAGCGATGCGCCCAGTCTCCAGCGGGTGGCGCTCGAGTCCGACTGAACGGCGGCTGCGGATGGCGGGCACGCGCCCAGGGCGCGCGCACCACCCCTCTCGCCTCCACCCAACTCCCCCATTAGTGCACGAGTTTACCTCTAGAGGTCATCAGGCAGGATTTACGACTGGACAACAAAAGCACGTGATTCGAAGTCGTACCCCATATTTGGGTGCCTACGTAGGAGGGAACCGAGTACATGTCCCAGTCATTTCCATAATTCATCATAAATTGTGCAAGGGTGCTATAGACGCACAAACGACCGCGAGCCACAAATCAAGCACACATATCAAAAAACAAATGAGCTCTTATTTTGTAAACTCATTTTGCGGTCGCTATCCAAATGGCCCGGACTACCAGTTGCATAATTATGGAGATCATAGTTCCGTGAGCGAACAATTCAGGGACTCGGCGAGCATGCACTCCGGCAGGTACGGCTACGGCTACAATGGCATGGATCTCAGCGTCGGCCGTTCGGGTTCCGGCCACTTTGGCTCCGGCGAGCGCGCCCGCAGCTACGCGGCTGGGGCCAGTGCGGCGCCCGCCGAGCCCAGGTACAGCCAGCCGGCCACGTCCACGCACTCGCCACCGCCCGACCCGCTGCCCTGCTCAGCGGTGGCCCCCTCGCCCGGCAGCGACAGCCACCACGGCGGGAAAAACTCCCTGGGCAACTCCAGCGGCGCCTCGGCCAACGCCGGCAGCACCCACATCAGCAGCAGAGAGGGGGTTGGCACGGCGTCCGCAGCCGAGGAGGACGCCCCTGCCAGCAGCGAGCAGGCGGGCGCCCAGAGCGAGCCGAGCCCGGCGCCGCCCGCTCAGCCCCAGATCTACCCCTGGATGCGCAAGCTGCACATTAGTCACGGTAAAGCCAGCCGTTTTCTGATCCACGCGTCCGTGGGGGCGCGGGTCTTGGTCACTCTCTGTTCTCTGCAGCCTCTCTCCCGTCTCTCTCCTAGTCTCGCCTCTCTCCAGCCCGCAGAGCTTCTCCCTGCGGCTTCTCTTTCCCTGCCTTCCTCTTTACTTCTTCCCTATTACTGCAGCAGCAACCTGCATTCACAGATACTGGGGAGAGGGGAGGGAGGAATATGGGGTGGCCGAGCAAGTTTAGATGTTGAAAGAGGAAGAAATTCCGTCTGGAACCCCAGTGCCTCGGAACTCGCTTCAGGGTCAGGCCAGCGGAGTAGGGCATGCAGGGGTAGGGATGGCAGTAGAGGCCGTGAATCGGGCTTGTCAGGGGAGATAATTTATGGGAAGGGCTACGCTGGGGAAACAGCGTTACTAATTAGAGCCCCCTAAAAGGGGCTTGGGGGGGAATAAGCCAGGCGAGGGCAGGCGGGATTCTGAAGTTTGAGGGCAAGAGGGAGAGCAAAGGAAAGGGAAGAAAAAGAAATCGGGCGCCCCAAGCGTACACTGGAACAGGAGGCGGCTAGCTCGGCTGGAACTTTAACTGAGGGTGACCTAGAGGCCACTTGGGAACTGAGAGAGAGAGAGAGAGAAAAGCAGTGCTTCAGTGCGTTTCTGGGAGGTGGGCAGATTGGGAGGGCAGTGCCCCCGCTTAGGACAACTCGTAAAGGGCTAAAGAGCAGACTAGGGGGCGAGGGAAAGCCAAACTGTCTTTAAACCCAGAGTTCCTGCCTCAGGTGGGCCGGTTGTTCCCAGAGTCCAAATCTGTTGTTTTTCTCGCCAGAAAGGAAGGGGGAAGGAAATTTGGGAAGGGCGGGTGAGGAAAGAGAACTTGTTGAGCCTTCTTCCCAGCTCAGGACCCTGGCTGACTTTTGGAACCAGGTGCTGAGGAGTTGGTGGCTAAACCGCTGACTTTTTTGTTACAGACAACATAGGTGGCCCAGAAGGCAAAAGGGCCCGGACGGCCTACACGCGCTACCAGACACTGGAGCTGGAGAAAGAATTCCACTTCAACCGCTACCTGACCCGCCGAAGAAGGATTGAAATAGCTCATGCCCTTTGCCTCTCCGAGAGACAAATTAAAATCTGGTTCCAAAACAGGAGGATGAAGTGGAAAAAAGATAATAAGCTGAAAAGCATGAGTATGGCCGCGGCAGGGGGGGCCTTCCGCCCCTGAGCATCTGAGTGGCCAAAGTACTGAGCAGTAGTAGCCGGGCAGCTCTCTGTAGTGTCAGTACTAAGGTGACTTTCTGAAACTCCCCTTGTGTTCCTTCTGTGAAGAAGCCCTGTTCTCGTTGCCCTAATTCATCTTTTAATCATGAGCCTGTTTATTGCCATTATAGCGCCTGTATAAGTAGATCTGCTTCTGTTCATCTCTTTGTCCTGAATGGCTTTGTCTTGAAAGAAAAAAATAGATGTTTTAACTTATTTATATGAAGCAAGCTGTGTTACTTGAAGTAACTAAAAAAAAAAAAAAGAAAAGAGAAAAAAAAAAACCTACACACACAAAAAAGCCCCCCCCCCCTCGACCTCGGTTAGTGCCAATGTTGTGTGTTGCATTTGAGTTCTTTAATGTGCATGTACGTGGAAGTGTTCCTGTCTCAATAGCTCCAAGCTGTTAAAGATATTTTTATTCAAACTACCTATATTCCTTGTGTAATTAATGCTGTTGTAGAGGTGACTTGATAAGACACAACTTAACTTGTTCAACATGTAGTGGCTAGTGGCTCTGTGACGAAAACTGTGACTCCAAGCGGTGTGTCCCTGCGTGCCTTTGTAGGACCCTTTGCACGAACTCTGGAAGTGGCTCTTATAAGCGCAGCTTCAGTGATGTATGTTTTTGTGAAAAAGTTACAAATATTGTCCAAGTCTGGCTGTTTAAGCAAACTGTGATCAGCTTTTTTTTTTTATATATTTGTTTTTAAGGAAAAAAAACTGACTGGAAACAAAACAAAATAAACTTTCTATTGTAAGTTCTCTTGGTCTGATTTATGCCAAATAGCAAGCGGCTCTTTCTGTTTTTCTGTCTGTCCAGTAGTGCTGGAGGCTGCTGAGTCTGCGGCTACCTGGGCAGCTTGCCTGTTCATTGTGGCTTCACACCAACACCTTGACTCATAGCCTTCCTCACTCGGAACCATCAGAAACCTCAGGTCAGAAGAACACAGTGGGAAAAGCTGTAGGAGATTCCAAAGCCTGAGTCCACCTTGTCCATCTCTGAGGAAACCAAGTTAACTTTGTACCAAAAAGGAGAAGAAGAGAGAGAGAAGCCAGGGCTTTGTTAGCCATAATCCGGCCCACATAGATCCAAGGCTATTGTAGGCCTTGTTGAAGAGGCCTCTCTGGCAGGCTGTAGACTCCAAACCTTCTGCCCACTAACCAACCCCAGCACTCAGTCCCCTCTACCCTTACTGAACCACTTGGCTTCTTTTGCTACAATTAATTTGCTACAAATGGAAAGTACTTACCCCATCCTAGCTCCACTGGGAAACTCCTCAGAGCAGCTAAAGCCCAACTAGAGATTTGCACATTTACTGGCTGCTTACACGGATGCCGTCTTTCCTTTTAAAAGTTATAAAACAGTAAACTTTATAAGCCCCAGTTCCGGCTATATGACATTTGGGTGCCAAATGAATAGGGTTTTGTCTATGAATTAGATCGTAAAATCATCCATAGCACAGACAGATCGGCTCACTGGCTATAAAATGTCACGTGGGGCCATTAAAGTAAGTTTTATGGTTTTGGGGAGTTGACATCCAACATTATATACCACATAACATATAATCTCACTAACGCTGGACTCCATTTGACTCTTTTGCAGGCTACGTGTGCTGCCTGGTCATTCAAAGTGTCAATTTTAGGTCCAGAAGTGTCCAAACCACAAGTTCTCAAAACTCTCTGAAAAATGGCTCCCTCCATGTTAAGGTAAGCTCGCCTTTTGAGTTTATTTTCACTCTAAAAAGTTTCTTGTCCTCTCTTTCTGTCTGGCTCAGTATTCAAAATGGGAGAACAAACTTTTCCTTCTGCTTGCCTAAATTAGCAAAGCCAGAGCCAGCCTTGTGGAGGCCGCACAGTGAAGAGCGCCTGTGGCCGAGCCGCTTCCCCAGGCCTAACTTTAATTGCTGCACAATCGTGGATGTTAATGACTTCCGCTGCTCCCGCCGGCGTGCAAAAAGATGTGTGTGTGTGTGTGTGTGTGTGTGTGTGTGTGTGTGTGTGTGTGTGTGTGAAAATGGGTCTATCTGTGAAAACTTGGCAGCCCCCGGCCCTCTGTCTAAGGTTGGTCAGGCCCAGGCTCTTTAGGGTTCTCGGAGCTCTGGGAGTTGAAGGGACACGGGACACTGGAGGAGAGGGGTGAACTGAACTCGAGAGTTTGAAAGAAAGGCCCTGGGAAGGGCCCAGGCCGACACTGGCGGGATTCCTTGTGGGACTGAGGCAATATGTCTCCCGGGCCAGGGTCATTTGGCAAGTCTGAATTGAGCCTTTGGGCCTGAGTTTCAGACCGACTGGACAGAGTGGAAGCTGACTGGGGCCTTGGTTGTGTAGCAGGGAGCAGGGTGCACCCATAGGATATTGGGGACAGCGGCCCCCACCTAGGAGGTACTCTGCTGTCCCCGCACCGCACCCGGGCCAGGCCCAACCCTATTGCCTGTTCGTTCTTTTCATTTGACTGGTAGTGTTCTCACCAGCCTGTGAGTCTGAAGCAATAAACTTTATGGCCGGATTTAACTTTAGTCTTTGAATCCTCAGTGTAATTGAAAGGGGTTAAAGCGCTTTCTTTTCTTCCGCCTTGCCTGTCTCTGCCTCCCTTCTTTCCTTCCTTTCCTGTCCCCGTCTTTGTAGAAATAAGACATCTATGCACAGGACCCTCGAAAGGCAATTTAAGGGCTTCCCTAGATAACACTAAAGATAGAGAAATGTAACCCTCTCCAACTGCAGACAAATTCTCTCTTTTAGAACTGTGCCTAAAGTTTTAAGGGAAATTGAGGTGTCTTCAAATGCCCAACTTAAAAGTCCCCTGAGCCATTAGGTTGTTTTTCTTGACACATCATAAAGGGTACTTTAGGAAGAAATCGCCCTTTGTCGGTAGGAGATTTCCTCTTCTCTCTTGTTATTTGTTCTTTCTGTTTGATCCCAGGAAATTTACATAATCGATGTTTTCCAAAACAGTCTCCGAAATTGCACCAATGAGTGAAGTTAGTTAAAATATAAATTTCCTGGGTACAATTCCATCCCAGTCTCCCATGTGCTTAAGCCAAGCCTAAGTGGGAACTTTCTGGCCTGTCCTGGTGTCTTCTCATGGTAGGTACCCACCAGAGACCTAATAAAACTCCACCCAGTCCTGTCTGAGGAGCTAAGCCAAAATGTCCAACTGTGGTTAGAAATGAAGCATAACACAAAACAAAACAAAACAGAATAGAATTAAGGACTCTTCTTTTTCTCTGGAGCTAGGTACTTTTCTTCAAGTACTAGTTGGTAAAGGTATTTACCAAGTGCTTAACGAGAAATGTTTTAAAGTGTTGACTTGAAATACCAAGTATTAATATGCAGAAGTCTCCTTCATTCAACATAAATCTACAGAAGTCCCAAATTCAGAGATCCAAAGAAAACAAAACCTAGGACATAAAAAAAACAAAACAAAACAACCAAAGCTCTCTCACAAATCCCATTTCCCTGACTAGTGGCAAGCTGATGCATGCATGAAGTTATTTTTGGGTGAAGTGAATATTGGTAAGTTCAGTACTCAGGAAGATGTGTCCACTTCCTTAGAAGGAACTAGGACAAAACATTTACATGGGTAGGTTCTTGTTATCTGCTGTGGCAGAGAATGATGGAGCCTTTGTTTTGCTGCTCCAAGTTTGGGTTATTAGACAGTGTTGCCTTGTGGTTCTGTTGTGGTTCTATGTCTGGTGATTTTGCTTGTATAATTTCTTGGTGGTTGCAATAAGGAGCAAAAGAAAGAAAACCCAAACAAACAAAAGAACAAGAGTCATAGAAATGCTGGCAGGTTCCTGGTGTACCTCATGGTGTACCTAGGAAGTGTCTGCAGCATCCTTTGGCCACACCCTGGGATGTGGGGATGGGTTAAAAAAGCTGATGTTGTCATATCCAACCAAGTACATTCCTAGGGCTCTTTGGCACAAATTAAAAAAAAAAAAAAAGACTATGAGTATTGTCAGCTTGCTTACTTCTGTTGGTTTTAATCTTCACAAGGATTAAGTAGAATTTAAGAGGGCAGGTCAACCCACGTGGAGTTAAGTGACTTTTAAGAAATACAGCATCCAGTCCCAACTGTGTGACTGTTATTGGAGGAAATGTTTTCTTTCTTACTTTTTTCATGGGAAGCATACTTAAGAAGGTGGTTGGGTATCTGTTCATTTTGTGGATTCTTTTGAGTCTTTTCTCTTAAAAGAGGAACTTAGGGAAAAAAAAAACCCTCTCCCACTGAGGGCTTTATGAAGACATTCAGCTTCAGCTGGTGGCAGAAATCTGTGTGCTCTCTTGTAAAAGGAGAAGGTGGTGGAAGTGTGCAGGACCTTGTTTGTTTCTACAAGCCAAAAAGAATATATCCCCTCAACTATGAGTATCAGAGGAAGCTTCTGGTCACACTTAGGGGTTTGTTAGGGTTTCCCTGGTCTAATTTCACAACATTATACCAAGATCCTTTTTCTCCTGTGATTTCCCACTTTTCCCTGCTTCATTTGGCTCTGAAGGGGGGGTGAGAGAGAGAGAGAGAGAGAGAGAGAGAGAGAGACTTTTCTAGCAGAAACAGTTGTGTTCATTTGCTGAGATTTGGGTAATGTTACATCCAAACAACCACAGTCCAGAAGATTGGAGTTAGAGATAAAGACAACTCTCTCAGCTTCCAAGATGCCCTTAGCCTCTCCCCTTCTCTGGCTGGGATCTACCCATGGCTTGCTCGCTCACCATAAAGAAGGCAGAGACTGTTAAGCTGCAGCCCTTTGGCTTCTAAGGGGGAAGTTTTCTTCTAGTCAGTGACACCAGTATAAACAGGATGCCAGGTTCAGCCCAGGGGAGGGAGCCCACAGTCCCAGGCTCCAGAATTGGAAGGGAAGCCCAAGATTTGTTTTGTTCCGTGTTTTCTGAAAAGAATTTTGTCTTTCTCTATCAGATTTCTTTCTCACAAACATAATATTTGTTATGAAGGTTACTGGGTAATTATTGCGATTTTGTGAAGCAGCCTTTGCTGGAGGTGAAGTCTGTCATCGCCTAACAAATGGCGTCCATGCAGTTCACTGCCGGGTTAAGTAAATTCAGAGAAGATAAATCTGCACACCCTAGGAATCGCCAGCAGAGCACGCTTTAGTACAAGTTCACAGTCAACTGGCCTGCCTGGGCCAAGTCTCCCAACAATTAAGGCTGCAGCTTTATTTTTAAATAAAACAAAATCCACCCCATCCGCTCTGCCAGATTTCCCTCCTCCCCTTCTTTTCTTACACTTTTGTTTTCAAAAGATTCTCCAGTTCTCCCCTAAATTGTCCTTATTAGTGGAATTGCAGGTGATTTCAAATGAATCTAGCTCTGAAATTTTGACTTAAAAAAGAAGCAGAAGGCTGGTTTGACAGGGAACATGGTCACAAATACACAAAAAATATACACCCGTCCTCTATTCCATCAGGCAGTGGTGGGAGGACTGCCTAAGATCCAGAGCTCCCCTTCCCCCTAAAGCTCAGTGCTGTGTGTCTTTGTGGTTAGCGTGTTACAACTGCAGGTCAAAAAGTTGAGGGTCAAAAGTTTACATTGTGCAGCACTCTTAGTCATCTGCCCAGACAGAGTTTGATGTCAATGTTCGAGCTGCGATCTTGACTATCACCACAAAAGATAAAATAGCTCGGAGTGACGCGTGTATCACGGTGTGGACTCCAGGTGAACCCTGGTGGTTAAATGACCTCAATTACAGAGGAAAGGATAGAAAATTCCTCTTTTCAGGAGTAATACATGCTGTATTTCATATTGAATTATCCCTTCCATTCTGAGGGAATAGCAGCAGGTAAATAGGAATAGATTATCAAAACACCAAAACCTTAAATGCTGGAGAACCAAGAATGGTTTATGGGTTTGTCATCTAATAGATATGCTTAGAATTCATCAGAGGACCATTAAAACCCAAGTAGCAAGTTTCTAATGTTTCATTATGCCCCCTTTATGTGACAAAAAGGAGAGTGATTCTGATTGGTCAGGGTGCTTTGGTTTTATGTTGTAATACATATAGTAATCTCCAAACTGTGGGAGAAAAGGGAAGATATCTTGGAAAGTGTATTCTTGGCAATTTTCAGGAATAGACTCTGATCCTTCTCCCTAACTGTGACTCACCAAGTGCTAAGATTGTCAGAGCAGAGAAGTGGAAGCCCTAAGGATAGGGATAGGATTCCTAAAGCCCCCACCACCAGTAAAGCCCATGCTCATTAGTGCCGCTATGTTCATACTGCTGAAGTTTTCCTGTTATAGTTATTATTAAACCACCGTGGGATGTTAAGAGGACTGCTACAATCTGCAAAGGAGTCATGGTACAGACACAGGCAGGGAGCTGCTGCTTTCCTGCATGCTTTGCCATGTTGTAAAATCATGGGGCTTCTGTTCTCCAGAAGATACTTCTAAATAATCAGTGTGGAACAGGGTGGGGGTGGGGACGAGGGAGACACTGAGGGTGGGAAGGCAGGCTAGGGAGGAGCTGGGAGGGTGGAAGAGAGAAGGAGCACTGTGTTCAAGAAGCAGACGGGGAATCATGCCTCATTTGTCTGTTGCAAATGAAGTGTTAACCAATATTTTATTTTTCATACATCTAGATTAGCTTTAAGTGTCTGGGTTGGACTCTATTTCCTAGGGAACATATTTTCCTTTCCTATATATTGACCTTCAAACGATCAAGGTAGGAAAACAAAGGTGACAAAGAGAAAATACTTTTCTTCTTAATTCTGAGAATAACTTAAGGGCTCAGAATGTCAACCTTGCAGGGATGTTTTAAGACAACCCTACACATTCAGGTTGATTAGATTAAATGGCACCAAGTGTATATTCAGTGGTAAAGTAAATATTTCTCAAATGCTACCTTCATGGAAGCAAGTGACCAGAGCATGTCTACTGTGCAGTAGGTAAGTTTTTACACTGGCCAGGAGCTTGGAGCCAAATAGGTTTTGCCAGATGAAATGGAAAGAGCTGTGGTCACTGGAGTTATAGCAGTAAGCACACCACATCTGGTCTTCTCTTGAAATGAAAAGAACGGAACCCAGCCCCCAAATCGCTCACCCAGAAATTATGTCTCTTCCATGGAATTTTTCATTATATTTTTTGGTTAAAGCCATGTGACATCCTCAAGAAATGTTTTAGCATCAATACTCTAAAAGCACCCTTTTAGCTAGTTTAGTGACAAAAGATACCTGTGGAAGTCACTGCTTTGAGAGTGCTTACCTCTTTAGAGGACTTTGATCTTTAGGATATAGATAATCCTGGGTAAAACTCATGTATAATTCTAAAATGAATATTAGTCTTATGTCTGGTCTTTATTGTTATTTTAAACCATCACCAGGAAATTGCACCCAAAACAAATTAATTGGTAAAAATTTGGTCTGGTCAAGTGTTGTTTTTTGGTAACCTGGTGTAAGTGGGAGGAAGCCCTTACATGCCACTACCGGGCAATTTAAAATCCTGCCATTTCCCAATTCACTCTAGAGAAGTGTTTGAGATAGAGGACAGCCTGGAGGCCCTCACGCTAAAGAACAAAGGACAAATACAGTCAATACATCCCATAATGCTTACATTTCCTTTGCCTTTTCCCCTTGGTTTTTCCTGGGAAGGACTGACCTGGGCAAAGCACCCAGCTCTCTAAAAGACACTGTATAGACCTTTTAGAAGCGCAAAGTCCAAGGCCGAGGTGAACTTCAGGTCAGCGCGTCTAACAAATATGAAAATGTCGGCTGGTGAGGGCGCGCCTGTGACTTAACAAAGACTGTCAATGTGTAAGATTAATAAGAAACAAAATGCACACGGTGTCACTGTTCGGTCACTTTGAAACTTGGGACAGGGTTGCATTCAAGTGGGAAGGCTGTTCCAAATATATTCAAAATGATTCAAATCAGATTCAAACCAGGCTGCAAACACTGGGTCCTTCTTGCCCTCCCTCTCCCTCAGACTCCCTTCGACTCCATCTGGGATGCAAGGACGTGATGAAAAGTTATTTCACTTAATGGGGTTTTAAGATAGCGATTTGGGGAATATATGTTATCCCTGCACATGGAAAGGAACAATTGTGCTTACCAGTTTCACAAGGGAAAAATAGTGCTTCAACCCCGCTTGGGACTAGAGCCAGTTGGTGTGTGAAGATTAGCAGGCTCCCTCTCTGCTCCATTTCAGGGCACCCCATCCTTTCCCAAGGCAAGATGCTGCTGTGGTAAACTTTGGCTTGTTTTCCTAATTGAGTTAGTTTCTTTCTACCTTTCGTTTGGTGTCTTGGATCTTATGTTGAAGGCAAGAGATGCTTCTTAGTTTTAACTGCTTTTCAAATGATTTTTTGATTCAATGGGATTTTGCTATGGCTTGCTTGCAAAGGGAGGCTCTGGAAGGTTCAGGAAAGGTACCGAGATTGTTTATTATAGCCATAAATCTTGCAGTAAAATGTCAAAATGTCGGTGTGTGAGATAACACTTGGTGGTCCTGGCTCCGTTTGTGTTTATGATAGAAGCTCAAAGACAAGTTACAGGCCTTGAGGGATTCTGTGTAAGCCCATCTTCCTTAAGTGATAGAACCGCAGGAAACAGACAGAGTTAAGTCATCTAGCTTAACCATATACAAAACAGTGCCAGTGTCTCCTTAATACTTAAACGTAGAAACTCTGTAGACCATTCTGAGGCTAAACAACATGGATTTTTGTGTTTTAGGGTCTGTAAATAATATTAAACAGACATGATTTGACTCCTCCAGTGCTCAAGGTTGGTGACACCAGAAACAGACAAGATTTCCTCAAGCTTTTCATCCAACCTGAACACAGGCAGATATGCAGTACATGTATGTGTATTTGTATGGTATATATGAGTGCTACTTATGTTAAAATTTTCTAATATCTAACTTGTGTACCTATTTTCTTGCTAGAGAGATATATCAGTTTAAAGTAGCCACATCAGGCTAGATTTCCTTCCTCCCGTCTAGAGAGGATATCTAAAGATTAAAATCTTTGTTGATTTCCATCTATGGCTCAGATTTCATTTAAAAAAAAATCATGGTGCTTCCTGTCAGTGGACAGCTCTCTTTACCAGCACAGGCACCCAGTGTGGAAAATCTCTTTGTACTACTTCAGGACGATTTCAATAAGAAACTAACATGATCCTTTTTTTAACCTCTTTCCCTAAATTACTTTAAAGATTCGTCTCAATAATAGTCTTCATGTATCTGAGCATTAAATGACTATCTATCAAATAGGATATATCCCAGTATTTAGTAGCTCAAGTGAGTAACAGATATGAATGAAGGCAGAAGGGAAATTCGTTCTGAAGTGTTTCTAGGCTTGGGTTATAACTTTCCTTGTCTGGGTTTGAGACTCAGTTGTGAGAAGGCGGTTGTTCTATCCTGCTCTCTGAAAAATCAGCGAGGTGCACCAACTGAAACTGCTTTGCACGCCAACAGGAGAGTTATTTTTTTAGAATGGTGAGGATAGTTTACACTGCTTTACCATCATGCAAAGGATCTAGGCGTGTCTGCTATTCAGAAGAAAGAAAGAGCACAAATCCAGGTACCAGTGAGGCATCAGTATTTACTTCAAAGATCAACATTAGGTGGAATTAATAAGTAGTTTATTTGTTATTAATGGCATAATTAGTTTACCCATCAAATTTCAATTACCAAATAGCAGGCAACAGTCCCTTCTCCCTCCTTTCCGGAGCTACTGATATCGTTAAAATGCTAATTTTCAGCAATTCAGAAAACGCGGGCTGGCCTGTAAATATAGCTCTTGTTCTAGATCCTGCATGAGGAAACACCCTCCAAAAGGAGAAGGGAGGGAAAAGTTAGAACAGACCGATTGACAATCAGACCAGGCAGGGTCTTATTGTATCTCGAACTTGGTTTTGTTTGGTGGTTGTTCTGAAACGCGAAGTTACTGGATTCGAAGCCGGGTTTTGTGCAGGCGTCGTCTCTATTCCCACTCTAGGGTGGCGGTCTCACAATAGCGCTTAATGAAGGAGGCAAATTTAGATCTCGTCGGCACCTCCATCAACTGCAATATAGGAAGGTTCCAAATCTTTAAATGAAAAATGATGTACAAATTCTGCGTCTGAAAAAAAAAAAGAAAAAAATAATAAGTATCCACGAGGTTTTAGTGGACCGCCCTCGCTTGCTGTACTTCCTTGATAGGCTTGTTGAGCGGCCCCTCCACCCATCCTCCCTGTGCAGCTCCAGCCCTGTCTTCGCAAAGCAGGGACTCCCTAACAGCCGGGTGGATGTGCAGGGCGTGGGCAAAGAACCAAAGGGCGAGAAAAATGGGTCTGTAGGCCTCCTTCGTTTTATTCCAGAGCTAGGATAGAAAGCCAGAGTCTGCCTCTCGGTCCCAGTGCCCTTCCCTCTCCTGGAGGGCCTCGAACCCTCGGAGGACCACCTGAAGCCTGGTTGGACTGGAGGTCGGAGCTGAGTCGTGGCGACCAGCTGCCCAGAGGCCCAGGACAGACGTGGGCAGGAACAGGGCTCGAAAGGACCCACAATCTAACAGGCCCCAACTTCTCAGCCAGAATCCAAGTTGGGGGGCCAAGGAACCCAAGCTCGCTCCTCCCGCCCTGGTGGCTAGCGGCATCCATCACGCTACCCCCGCGCGTTTCCTGATCCGGGTCCGCGCGCGCGGATTTCCCATTGGCCGAATCGCAGCACGTGGGGGCACGGGGGCGGGGCGCGCAGGGCCACGGGGAGCGCGCACGGGCGGGGGAGGAGCGGCGCGAACTTCGGCGGCGACGGCGGGAGGGGGAGGGGCAGGCGTTTGACAGCGGGGGGAGGGGCGGGCGCCGGGGCCGGGGAGGGGGGATGGGAAGCGCGGCGAGAGGGGGAGGGGCCTCGGCGAGCGCAGAAAAAACGACACCGCGAGAAAAATTAGTATTTTTGCACTTCACAAATTAATGACCATGAGCTCGTTTTTGATAAACTCCAACTACATCGAGCCCAAGTTCCCTCCCTTCGAGGAGTTCGCCCCGCACGGTGGCCCGGGCGGTGGGGACGGCGGCGTGGGCGGAGGTCCCGGCTATCCGCGACCCCAGAGCGCCCCGCACCTGCCGGCCCCGAATCCGCACGCGACCCGCCAGCCCCCTGCCTACTACGCGCCGCGGGCGCGAGAGCCCAGCTACCCCGGGGGCCTGTACCCCGCGCCCGCCGCCGCCTGTCCCTACGCCTGCCGCGGGGCCAGCCCCGCGCGACCCGAGCAGTCCCCGGCCCCCGGCGCGCACCCCAGCCCGGCCCCGCAGCCCCCTGTTCCCCCTCGGCGCTGCGCTCCCGGCCCCACCACCCCGGCTGTCGCGACGGGGGGCAGCGCCCCCGCGTGCCCGCTGCTGCTGGCGGAGCAGGGCCCGGCGGGCCCGAAGGGCAAGGAGCCGGTAGTGTACCCCTGGATGAAGAAGATCCACGTGAGCGCCGGTATGTGGCGCCGCCGGGAGGGCACCGGGCGAGGGGGCGCGGGGCAGGGCGCGGGGCAGGGCGCGGGAGGGGACCCCCATCTGGCCAGCGCTTTGGCTGTGGGTGTGTGCGCGCCGCCCGCAGCCTGGTCCTAACGTGAGAACCCTTTTGTACCCAGGGTCCCTTTATCCTAAGATTTACGAGACAAGACGCCAAACTGTTAGGGCAGTAATTATAGCCCCCATAAATTTAATAGCCCTGGCAGAGGCTCCCGGCCATGTGTCTTTGAAGCTTTTCTTCAGCCCCAAAGCCCAGCACCATTCTTTATGGCTCTCGGGTGTTTCCCGTTGTCAATAGCCTGTGAAACATTTTCTTTGCCGTTTTTATGTATCTTCTGTGAACTTGGTGTCAGGTTATTATATAATGATGATGTCCGATTGCTCTTCTCCACCCTATCTCCTCTCTCCTTCTCTTCTACTTCTTCCTCTTTGGCCTTCTCTTTCGGGGTTCTGGCGTTCAGTCAACCCCAGTTATAACGGAGGCGAACCTAAGCGCTCTCGAACCGCCTATACCCGGCAGCAAGTCTTGGAGCTGGAGAAGGAATTTCACTTTAACCGCTACCTGACCCGGCGGCGCCGCATAGAGATCGCCCACACCCTCTGCTTGTCCGAGCGCCAGGTCAAGATCTGGTTTCAGAACCGGAGAATGAAGTGGAAGAAAGACCACAAGCTTCCCAACACCAAGATGCGATCTTCCAACCCTGCCTCGGCCCCTGCCGGCCCGCCTGGGAAAGCACAAACTCACAGCCCACACCCCCATCCCCACCCTCTCCCTGGTGCTTCCACACCCATTCCCTCCTCCATATAATCTAGAGGCCTAGATCAGTTTCTGTCACTTATGCGCCCTACTCATCTCCTGTTCCTGTTCTCATCTGCTCCTCCCTAAGTAAACCCGAGACACCAAAACAAAATCCAACTTGCTGGAAACCATAACCAAAAAGAAGACATTATCCCTGGTTGGTGTGACCCCTCCAAGAGGACATCTGTCCTCCTAACTGCTTAGTGGAACAACCTGCTGACCTGGACAACTTTGCCAGGGTTGGACACCTGTAAGGAAGCACTGGCCGTCGACTACCTTTGAGTCAGCCAGACAGCACGTGCTGACTGGGGACATGTATGCAGAAGAAGCAGGCCAGTTCCCAGCTTCCTAACCTTCCTCTTCTGCGTTAAGGCAGCTCACATGAGCTTTACTGAGTAGACTTGGTGGACCTCACCAGATTATTTAATTTTCAAAGTGTGTAGACCTTGATGGTAGGTGTGGCATGTAGCTTCCTCTCCTTGCATTTATTTAAGATACTGTTAGAGAGATATTGTTGTCTTATACTGGGGCACAGTGTTGGGGAGAGGGAAATGCATTTAGACCCACTTGCAAATGTACAGAGCAATATGGTTGTATAAAGAGGAATGTGCTAAGAATAAACGTCAGTTTATAAGACATTAAAAACCTAAGAGACAGATTTGTGTGTGTTCTAAGCTTAAAAACCAAACCAAAGCACCCCAGGCCTCCTCTTGGTTGAGATACTTGACCTAGTGTGCAGGAGCCTTGTAGACAGTGTGAACTGGGGTCACATTCTAAGCACACTCACAATGTGTGTGTGTGTGTGTGTGTGTGTGTGTGTGTGTGTTTAACTTGATCTGAATTCTTGCCAAGCTTGACCCACTGTGGAAGTGTTCCAAAAAGTGGGAAGGCTCTTGAGCCCTGAGAGGGCTCCTCTTCTTCCCAAACTTGGCCAGGCTTTCAGGCTTCAAGTCTCTGTAAGGCATAGTACCCTGTGTGTGTCCCTGCAGTGAAAGGTGAGACCTCTCAGAGCAGAGGCCTGGAGCTTCTGCAGCTGTTCTGTAGGCTGAACTCTGAGCACACTTGGAAACAGGCATTCCCTTGGCATTTGCTGCACCTTCACACTTCATCTGCCTGTTTCCCTGGAGATAAAAAATAGTTTATGCAAAGGGTTGCGATTGCCTTTTGGTTTTTGGCTGGTCTTAAGGTCACAGCTTGGGAATTTTTTGTTTGCTTCTCTGAGAAGAGCTTTTAGAGTAAAGTGAACTTTCCCACCACACTCTCCAAAGCACCCTAGGAGGAAATCAGAAGCGTAATGATACCCTAAAATGCACCCTACACAAGGTAGGTCTGGAAGAGTTCACTGTTGGAAGGAAGCCAGACTAATCTGGGCCACTTTCCTCAAATGCTCTGTCTTACTGTGCACTCCCAGAGAGCCAGAGCTTTGAAAACATGAAAACTCACCTCTCAATCTCTGTAACTCTAGTATTTATGCAATGGTTGAAATTTGGTGCTAAGGCATTACACACACACACACACACACACACACACACACACACACACACACACACACACACACTGTACAGAATATGTACCTGGCCTTGAAACAGAGCAGTTTGGGGGATTTTATAGTAAATGAGAGAGAGAGAGAGAGAGATATTTTATAGTTAAAGAGAGAGAGAGAGAGAGAATGTTTATCTACCTCTGTAATGTTAGAAGAGATTTAAAACCATTTTCATTAGTGGGACAAGCTCAGCCACCCATGCTGCCCTAAGTACAAACCAGGGAATTTTTTCTCTACCCATAGATAATCCAGTTTTTAGAAAGAAGCAATGGGCTCTAGTCTCTGAGAGGCCAAGAAAATTCATGGGGAAAGGAGTACACACACCCCTTCCCAAATTAGGAATGACCAGGCATAAAGTGTGCTTTATAAGGTGTGAACAGGAGCTAAGCATTTCTGGAGGCAATGTAGCTGCTGCTACAACTTATTAGCCTCCCCCCACACTACATGCACTTGTAAAGCAAAATTAAATCACACTGAAAATAGCAATTTCCCTGGGAATCATTAATCACCTCATACAATAAATACTTCTTTGTAATTCAACAGCAATTCTGAAAGGCATTCTCTGGGAAAAGTCTTTGGAGGAGGGGGGAGATCATGTAAATAATGTTTTCTCTCAGGCAAATAGGCAGCATTTTGGATACACACACACACACACACACACACACACGTGGGGGGGGGGAATTGAGTATCAAGCCACAAAACCTCAATATTTTTTCAACTCAGACTTTCATCACATAAGGTAAATTCTTATATTTCTCCTCAGTGGGGAAGGACAGATCTGAAAGATTCACTGGCTTCCTGGAGATCACGGTAGGTAGGTAGGACATCTTTCATTTGTGCATTCAGAAAAGAAAAGTGAGAGTCAAAACAGCTTTTTTTTCTGCTGATTTGGGATAAAGTAGCATTTTTTTTTTGAATTGACAATCGATAGTATTGGTGTTTTGTAAAACCAGGATTACTGAAAATACTACAAATGACCTCTTCATGGTAGGTATTCTATTTGTGATTCAGCCTTTAAGGGAGCTTGCTGTAACAGCTTAGAAAATCTCACTGTGCATCTCTAAAATCATTCATTGTCTGCCCTTTGTCAGGGCAACCATAAGAGTTCACCGAGAGGACAAATTTTCTATCTCATTAATTGTTTTTTTTTATTTTTTAAAGCAAACCTACTAGTCCTTCAAACCCTTGACCTTTAAAGACAGCATTTTGTGTAAACTATACCCTTCTCTTACCAAAACGACCCCTGCTCGGATGCTCTTCTGTTCTCTCCCCTTTACTTCCCCTCTCCCTTCAGTACACACTTATCCGATTTAGTCACAGAGCCAAGCTGTGCATGACTCTGGAGAGAAAAGTTTTGTCAACATCTGAAATCAACCTAAATCGGATAGGAGACACTTTAATGGTCACAGTTTGAATTAAGTACTTAGCACTCTCCCCCTTGAAGAAAAATGGCAGTTTGCAGGCGTTCTTTGCTAGTTTTGCTGAAATCTACGACATACCTGGTGTTTTATTACAGCAGGAATTCATCTGTGACAGGCATAGTGGAGTACTTAACACCCAGGACGGAGCTCATGGGAAGATTACTCAGATATATGGGTGGGCCCATTCACACTGACTCTGTCTTTATACCAGCAATGCCGGGGTGCCCTAGTCCCTGTCCTTCTCCCACACTTCCTGGGCGCCTCTGTTCCCCTAAGCTCTCACACTGTGCCACTGTCCCCTGCTGCTTTCCCTCCAGCAGTTCCAGCAGAGAGACAGATCAGCAGCAGCAGCAGCCCTTTAGAGTGGAAGGAGAGACACCTTAAAGAATAAATGTAGCAAAAGACAACTTCCAGCTTCCCATCCCTGTGGGTGGGTTCTGTACAAGCAAAGGCTTTCACTCTCATTCTATTGATGTCTGCTTGTATAAATGCGCACACACACACACACACACACACACACACACACACACACACACACACTCCTGCAAGGAAGAACTCAGGCTCAGCCTTTCCCATGGCTGTGTCTGGCATCCCCTTTCCTATATTATACACTGGATCAAGTAAAACAAAATGAAACTGCTTTGCTCCACAAAGAGGATGGTATGTGCCCAGGCAGTGGTGGTGCACACCTTTAATCCCATTGTTTAACAGGCAGAGGCAGGTGGATCTTTGAGCTCAGAGGCCAGCCTGGTCTATAGAACAAGTTCCAGGACAGCCAGGGTGACATGGAGAAACCCTGTTTTGAAAAAACAAACACAAAGAAGCAAACAACAACAACAATAAAGAGGGTGGTATGAAAAATCAGAGGAGGGGAAGGAGGAAGATATGGGATAGTACTAGGAGATGTCAGGAAACCTTCTAGCCTGTAGCTTCTACCTTGGAACTTCTAATCTGAGGGGACCTTAAGTGTTCAAATTGAAAGGAGTCCATTTTGCTTCAAGTGTCTCAGTTCACAAGCGAGGACACTGAAGCAGTTGAATGGCTCTTAAAGTTCCCCATGATAATGAGCATGTAAGTCGTAGAGTCTCTGCCATCACTCTGAATGGACAGAAGTGCATAGGCATCTTCCTGCTGAAGGAGTTATTCTGTTTTCCTTGGTGATAAACAAAAATAGAAGGCTGGGCATATAGATATCTAGGCTTCTGCTGCTGTGTAGGGCCACACAGGTGTGTGTATAGTCTGAAAGAAGAATGGATGTATCACTAAAGCTGCCTTGGGAGATTATGCAACTAACTCCCCCCCCCCCAGTCTTGGCACTCAAGCAGGTGGGTTGACCCCTGGGTTCAGGTGAGGGATGTCTGGTACTTTGCCCGGCTAGTAGCATGACTAATTCTGCTATGCTCAGCCTAGCACTTCCATGCTGTTCCCTTTTAGGGAAAGGGTGGTTGTGTTCTGGAGGCCTGGGGAGGGGGGAGCCAAGTATGGGCTTTGGTTGCAACTGAAAAGGTGTAGTGCCTGTCAGAATAGAGGGAGATATTGAAATTGTGATCTTTTGTGGTCATGTGACTCGTTAAATAATTAATGCAGATCATCAGGAGTGGATCTGAGTCGTCAGGGCTGCACTTCTAGGAATGAATCTCTCAGTAGTGAGACTCCAACTTCCTATTTGATTTTTAAATACACACACCTTCAGATTTATCTCCAAAGGCGTTTAACTCCTTCAGGCAGGAGCCCTTCAACGTGGAGAACAGAGCTATCTGGCGATCACATCACCGGCGCAAGCAAAGGCTTTCTTGCAAGGCTGCTGGGAGTCCAGGGAGGCTCTGTGTCCAGGGAAATGTGAGTTCCGGCTCAGACTTTTTTTTTTTTTTCTCCCCGGTCATATCCTGGTTTTGGTGATGAAGTGGGACAGAAGCGCAGACAGTTGGTAATGTTCTGATTCATGCTGGGGAAGGCTTCAGAGATACCACAGGAGGAGCACGCGGCTTTGTTCAATTTTTCCCGGCGTTCATAAATCACCAGCGCTAGGCGAGTGAGGGAGCAAGTAGACGCCAAAAAAACGCGAAGAGAGGCCACAACGGCTGCAGCCATTGCAGAGCGAGCAGCGTCTCTCCGTGACTCATTAGTCTGAAGGATTTATGGGGAACAGGAACCATGAATATTAGACTTGAGAATAAAAAAGATAGCAACAACAATAATAACCATAATAATTACAATGCTCCTAAGCCTTGTGCTTGTAATAGTGGTGGTGGTGGTGGTGGAGGAGGAGGAGGAGAAGGAGGAAGAGGAGGAGGGGTAAGGGGAGGGGGGTGAGAACGGGGCACAGATCTTTCTGGGATGAAGTTGAGTGTAGCCAAGTAAGTAGCCGCTAGACCCCACCTTGATCAGGATCACACCAGGAGTCCCAAGGCCAGGGGGCTCTCCCCTGTAAGAGTAGGAGTTTGACAAGACAAAGAGACCCAGCGAGGATGCTGGCTGGCCCTAGGCACCCTTGTGCAGGGCAAAGGCTGCGGGTGGAGTTGTGGCAGAAGGCAGCTGCCAGTTTGCTGCTACCCCTCAGCTGTTCTAGAAGGCTCCCAAGCCAAGAGTCAGGTGACTCCCTAGCTTCTTGGTGGTTCTTTGCTGGCTGCCAGCCCGATTGCATAGGTGTAGGATAAACCTACACAGGGCTGGTTTAGAGAAGGCTGGCAAGTGGAGAGTGAGTGGTTTAGGGTCAGGGCTATAGAAGCAAAAGCCCTGCACAGGACTAACAAGCAGAGGTCTAACAAGCCAGCACCATTCTCTGCCATTTATTTCCTGATGTCAGAAAGCTATTTGGAGGCACGTAGGCCATTTCCTGGTTAGCAGGCAAGGAGGTGTTGAAGTGGGGAGACATGAGACTGGGGGTAGGTGGGGGTTTGCATAGGTATGGCTGGTATTTATTGTCCAGCACTCTGCTTGGTTTCTAGCAACAGCAGTTGTTCTGGTTTTAGTGACTGGGCACTGTGTTAGTCCTGCATGCCCACCAGGACCAAGAAGTAGCTTGCCCCAGCAATTGGGTAAATCAGAGGACAAAACCTCCCAATACTGCCTCTGATCTGTGGGGCTGAGCAGGGCTCTGATTTCCCGCCAACAGAAATGAACACTATAAGTGAGATTTCAGCAGAGTCTGATTGAATGCTTCCAGACAAGGCTTTCCATTGTTTGCAAAAGAAAATAAAGCTTGCGTTCACATTCCTCAAACCGGGGTACATCCAGAGCTTGGCCACTGGATCCAGCATCACCAGCAAAGCTGTCTTTTTCCCTCCCTCTGACCCATCCCCCACCCCCCAAAAGCTATACAAAAGGAAAATAAGATTGTGGGTACAGAGATGGAGTATGTATTTGTTTTACAAAAATAAATCACCATCTTCGGGCCATTTGTAGACTGGAATATTTCGAGCTATGAGTGTGTCTCATGGACCAGTGCCCTGGCGACAACTTCATGTCCGCGTCACCCTGGGGCCACCCTGGCGCCCACACTGGACACATTTCTGACTCCAGTCTTCACTCCCTTCCTTCACAGCTACTATTCACCCTCTGGTGTTTATTTGTCTGCAGAGCACCTGGACACTGGACAAAAGGATTCCCTGAGCACCTGGAACTGGAGACAATTCCTGGTTCATATTTAAACATCTTTGGAGGTAAGCCTTGCACCAAACTCTTCTCCAGGCTTGGGACTTTGCACCAGGAGGCTGGGAGAAGTGTACCTCCCCCGCTCCTGGCAACTAGAGCTGGTTGAAAGAGATTTTGGTCAATATTTAACTTTGGCAGAGTTTGGAGCTGGGCTCCCGGAGGACCATGTGGGCATGAGGCAGACAAAGAGCAGGCTCTAAAGTCTGCTGCAGTAGGCAGAGAGTGCAGAAGCAGAAGATGAGGTAGGGAGAGCCTGAAGGATGTGTGTGGATGTCTTCCTACAAGCCCCAAACAGTCCACTACACCCAACTGTAAAGCAAAAGCAAGTAGGGCCCAGGGCAGCAAGGCAGCTGCAGCGTGGGCTGTGGCTGTGGACAGACCCTGGAGGCTGGGAGTCTGGAGACTGCCAGCCAGTCCCAGCTCTGGGGTGAGAAAACTTGTCTCCACCACCTGCATTTTCTCTGTTCCCTGTGCAGTCTTTCCAGTGTTGTAGGCCTTGAAGAGTCTGCCCCAGTCTCTTATCAGAGCAGACCCACAATGCTTCCCACAGCAAAAGCTCAAATCCTCTATGTCTGAAAGTTTTTTCTTTTTCTGTTTGGAACAAGGGGGGGGGGGAACTCTTTAAAATTCTTTTCAAGTTCTGGCTTAATTTGTTCTTTTAGTTTGAGATTCAGGGAGGTAATTACTGTGGTTTATTACCTTGTAAAAGAGCCATAAATTAGGCCTGTTTGGAGGAGGGGTTACTGGAATAGCTCTCAGAAGCTTGGTATGAACGGATGAGTTTGCTTTGTTCTTTCAGGGGTTAATTTCCTTCTTCTTGTGCTGGGAATGGAACACAGGGCCTCTGAGTATACTGGGCAAGAAAGCACACTATCGTTGAGCTATGAGGTATCACCAACTCAGGGATTGCTTCTTACAACAACAACAACAGCAAGCTTTTCCGAGTTTGTTTTCTGTTTCCTAGGTCCAAATCTTTCCTAAAATTAGCTCCCCAGAAAGGTATCAGACTGTTAATTCCCACATGCTGTTCAGAGGTGATCTAAGGCTGGGATGGGGATTGGGCTACAACTATTTTATCAGATAGGAAATAAATCATCTTAGTAACGGCGTTACTTTCTCATCTATGGGTAACAAGTATAGATGGAATATTTTAGGAACTTACAACTCTGTGATTTGCATAACTGCAAATAACAGGACAATTGTCATTATTAAAAGCTGCAGTATGACATGGTATACACATCCACTGTGTCTACAGAGCTTGGAGCCCATTTGTATTACAGTTGTACCCACAGGAAATAACTCATGTTAAGTAAAGATTTATCATTTGAGTATAGTTTTGATAGAGAAATCAGATTGCAGTGTTTGAGTACAGATGTATCTAATCTGCCAGCAGCCAGGCAAATATTGACTAATGGTCTGCATGCTTGGTAACCTGCTCCTTCCAAGCCAACTTTCCCTCAGTTTGGCTCTGGTAGCCTGGCTCACAGCGTGGGTTCTCAGCCCTGGCAGAGTGGGGTGAGTGGAAAGGAGCTAGTAACTTTCCCACTGGCCACCCCTAGTTTTCCTTCAGCCGATGGCTGGGTCCCTGTGTGGGATGCCCAACCTAAGCTGTTTTGTTTTTTTTTCCTCATAAGTTAAATTTCTTTTGACCTCCTCAGATTTCTTTCCCCTTCTCAGCCCGACCCCCATCAATCCTAATGTTAATTGTTAAGCAGCAGTTAGGGCATCGGTGGGTATGTTGGTGACATAGAGGCTCCAGCATGGGACTGAGATGCCAAGGGGCCTCAAATGAAGTTAAGCCACATCTCTGAGACAGCACCAGAGGCTGCTACTATTGATTTATGGCCTTCAGAGTTTCAGTTTGCTGGAAAACTGTTGAAAGAGTTCTGAAAGGGGCTCTTCTCATTTCCAGTGGATGCCTCTGGAAAAAAAAAAAAAAACTGGGGGAGGGGATTGTCAGTAACTTGGCCATATTTGTAGGTCCCTTTCTGTGGTATCTGAAAAGCTGGTTGTGAATGACTGAGGAGTGGGTATCACATGGAGCAGAAGACACAAAGGATGAGTGGGTTGAATCCTTGCAGGACAGAAGAATATGCTTTGGAAGCTAGCATTTGGTCTGTTTCTTATCTCCCAAACCTGAACCAGGCAGGTTTGGATTCTTACTTTGCAGCTTCTGACTTAAGTCATGGCTAGGGGGAGTTTCTGTAGATCTTCTCCCAGCCATAACCTTGGAAGTATCTTAGGCTAGTCCTCACTTCCAAGGTGTCAGGTCTCCCCTTTTATTGATGTCGTGATTTGTACACCCTCAACCCTCAGGAGATGTACATCCATCTTTACTTAGGGCCTTACATTCCCAACAGACCCCTTTTGGGTCACTTCTGGAGAGAAAAGTAGGGGAGGCTCACACACACAGAGTCTCCTGCAGTTGTTACAGCTAAGCACCACACTTAGAGCCAGCGGAAGTCTGACTCCTCAGGAATAAGAGGGCATTCTCAAAACACTCACAGTTCAGAAATGAAAGCAGGGAACTTTTTAGAGGCCTGTGGAAAAGATGAGATGCTGAGATGCGTAGGCAATGTCACCAAACAGAAGGCAAGAGTAGGGGTGGAGTCTGCGAGGACAGTTTATTTGTTTTAGCCAGGTTCTACAAAGCAGAACTGGCCCAGGTCAGTTTCAGCTGGTAGATGTGGAGTTGTCTTAGGGATGAGTGTACAGGACAGTCTGAGGGGAGGGTCTCAGGCTGACTGGGCTAGCACAGGAGACCCCAGTGGCATTCAGCGCTTCCTCCTGTTCCAGAGGCAATTAGATAATTTCCTCTTACATTTTTCATCTTTGGAGGCATATAATTTCATGTATCACTCAGCTATGCATGGAGGAAATGCATAAATATGGGTTTGGCTAGGGCATTAGGTCTCTCCAGATTTAGCCAAATCCTGACCCACAACTTTATAGCGGAGCACTACTTTCCTAGTAGGCTGCTTCTGAACAAAACCAACTGGACTTGGAGCAGAGACTTGAACATTTTGTCAGGTAATTATAGGCCTTTGGTTTCATCAGTGGCTGTGGTGTATAGCGTGGGTGTTAGCAAACTCCATACAATTGCAGGCCATAAAGAAGTCTGCTGACTGATCCAGTGACTAGCCAGTCATTTCTAGGCTTGCCTCTTGTCTTTTGATATGCTAGTCTGTGGGTCAGAGAAGCCTGGAGGGGGTGGTGACTGGGCGCGCTGAATTCAATTTGTCTGTAAAGGGGAGGCCATAGGGAAAGTTACTGAACACTAAGAAGACAGACAGCATTGCTGTTCCCTGTGTTTGGAGTGTGTGTAAAGAAATGTACATAGGAGATACGCGCCTTTGTGTGGTATGTATCTGTGTGGGGTAACCCCCCTCATGCTCTTACTGGTAAGATAGAACTCCAACCCTGAACTGGTTACAGTCCCCTACTTTTCTCTTGCAAATCTAAATGTTCTGCTTGGAAACCTGGTTCCTTCAGTGATTCCCTATTTCAAATAAAAGGATTTAAGTTGACGTATGACCACGTGAGCACGTAATACTGCACATTATTGTGGTATTTGGAGCGGAGACCCAGGCAGGCTTCATCTGCGATTACGTTTTTCTAGGTTCTCTTTAGAGCGAAAGCTTTCCCCCCCAACCCCCTACTCACCCACCTCCTCCTTCTCCATCTCCTTCCCCTTCTCCGGAGCGAGCAAGCGCTCTTCCAGCGGTTTGCAGTTTCAGCTCGCATGGAGCAGTTCTGGGCAAGCTAGCCAGCTAGCCGATGGGACTCCCGGCCACACCAGGAGGATGGGATTTATTTTAAGGTATTTCCTCTGATTGTTCATACCTAGGGTGAGTTATGGCTGTGGGAGACAGAGGTCAGGCGAGGAGACGCTGGATCATGCACAGGACCCTCACCCTCCCTCCGTCTTCCTTTGTTTCTGTTTTAGAACTGAAAGCATTTGAAAGATTCCCAGTTGCTCTTCAGACTCTTGAGTTTAATTCCCTGGAAAGTATTGTGGGGTGTAAAGAAGAGGGCACTTAGGGGCTACAAGATGGGCCCAGTAGTCTCTAGTTTGGGGGTTGCTTTGTCCCACTGCAATCTGAAGGGCCGAAGTCCCAGGAGCTAAGCTTCAGACAGAGGTAGTATTCTCTCAGGCAGCAGAGGTGGCTGGAAGCTCTGGTTAGGAGAGGTGGCCGGCAAGAAGCTAGAAGGGCCAGACCTTATGACAAAGGTGGGGGCCTTTAGCTGAGAGAGGGAGTCTTCTCTCCATTTGGCCAGTGTTTGCTGAGCAGGATGGAGGGTTAGGGCTGACCTGAGCAGCCTGAGCAAATGGAAGAGGAAAAAATCAATGAGGAGAATGTGCAGACACACTGCCATTTTACTGATGATGCTTCCAGCCACTTTGTTCAGTGCTGGGTTGCATTGCAGGGGCAGAGTTCCCCATACCGGACCCAGTGAGTCCAACCTGAAGGGCATGCCATTGTTTCCAGAGCAATAGCTGCCTGGAAGGGATGGAGAGAGAGAGAAGCCTGGGGTGCTGGTGGGCATGCCGGCTGCCTGGAGGTTTGGTTGGTGTGATTTGCAGAAGGTGTCTGGGGCTTAGTTTGAGTCCCCACCAGTGTTTTGGGGTTGGGTGATTTCTGTATACCCTAAGCCAGCCTGGAGAGTTAAAAGACCAGCCTATGTGCCCAAGATTGGAGGGAATTCTGT
The DNA here is from genome assembly GCA_902729485.2 of Mus minutoides. NCBI lineage: Eukaryota > Metazoa > Chordata > Mammalia > Rodentia > Muridae > Mus > Mus minutoides. The sequence goes on from LR749860.1 coordinate 1,091,345, forward strand.
AGCTGTAGTCCTTAGCAAGCAGAGACAATGTTTCTCTGGCTTTATGTACCCTGAAAGGAAGCTATTGCCAGTATGGAGGGAGATTAGTTAAACTGCTCTGCTCCAAAATATTGGCCAGGCTGGGGCTAATTGGGCTTTGGGGACCTTCTGCTCCTGGGAAGAGTGAAAGTCTTTGGAAAGGTTTAAGAAATTGGTCTTTACTTTGTTCCTTGAAGCAGATAAAGAGATCCCTGTGAGGAGTTAGGAATCAAATTTGCCTTCTTTAGTTAAAAAAATTATATTCCTTTATTTAGAAAAATTCAAACCAGGCTTCTTTGACTTGAGTGAGATTTACTTCCCCAGGCAGGGTGGATTCTGCCCTCCTTCGTGCCGACCTCGGTGGTAACTGTGCTTAACTGAGGCCGTTTAAGTGCTCTAAAACACCCCTTGGAAATAAAATGTAAGCTTTAATTGCTGTTCAATTACTTGTCAGCATTTCATATGATTTATGACCCAGTTCTGGTGCATTTTTGACCCAGTTAAAGACTCATAAATAATATAGTTTCACTAGAAAGAAGGAGAAATGGAGTAAAGGTTTGTTAGAGGCATCTTTTTATTGTGGCTTCAGTGCCGACAAGAGAATAAATATCTAACAACAGACTCTCCAACCTGATTCTGTATAAAAAGCATGCACAGTAAGAAGCCAATAACTGCTTTCATAGAGCACAGTTGGCTTTTTTTTCTCCCCTCCCAGGAAAGAGCTAAAGCCACCCGGGTTATGGCCAAATGATTAGATATTAGAAAGACTGGTCCCCTCGACTCTCAAAGTACCAGCCTCATCCTCATAGGCCAGCATATTTCCTTAATACCTTCCCTCCCCATCTTTGGATTTTAATGATACTTCTTGCCAAAAGTTACTCCTCACCTTTCTCCCTGGCTTGCACAGAGAGCCCTGGAGCCGTGAGCCCCCTCAGAGATGGGCAGGACACCCCTTGAAAGGTTCCATCAGGCACCTTCGTTGCTCCAAGTACTCTTCTGTGCCTGAGAAAATGCTTCTTCTGGCCACTCTGGAAATCATGGGGCTTAGAGAAGATGGGGAAGTAAGCCCACGGATGCTGACCAAAGAAAAGCTTGGTGGTTTGGGAGAAGCTGTGTGAACTGCGGGATTAGCCTGGAAAGCAGCAGCTAGCAATTTCTAGAGGTGGATATGAAATAGCAGCGAATCTTCAATCACAACCCAGTAACAAGCCAACAAAACCTTGCTATTATAAATTATTAATCTTAACAATCTCGCCTATGCTTCCTCCAAAGCCAGCCTTTTGGATTTCAGATGAGCCGCGCGTAAGGCCCGGGTACCCGCAATCTATGTGCCAGGACGCCAGACCCGCGTATTGAAATCAGAGCTCTATTTTGCCGGCTGGGGCCCACCGCCCAGAGCCAGCTAGGTGCTAGTCGAGGGCGCAGGGAGCTGAGCTCTCCCGCGGCTCCTGCACTTCCTCCGATCCGGCCTGGTCTTGGTGCTCGGGCTGCTGGGCTTGGTTTGGAGGAGCCGGAAAGGTATGCGTTGCATACGCCCTAGCCCTTTGCTCCAACGCTCTCAGCCCCCCTTGGCCCAGACAGTCCACTCTTAGGTCTGGTTCTCACGGCCTTCCCTGCAGCTGGCTTAGCTGAGAAGGCGGTGAGAGTCGCGTCAGCAGTTTGGAGGAGAAAGTGCGGGTTGATTATTGACCCACGCCTTCTTTCTTCAAATGCCACATCCGACCCTGAGGGTTTGAAGAGAAAAAGCCGCCAAGAGGATTTTTGCGGCCGGCTCTCACCTCCTACACGTCCCGGGCTCTTCCCTTTCAAGTTGCGCCGCTGCAATCTGCCATAAGGAGCAAGTGTTTGCTGTTTTGTGCTCTGTTTACAGCTTTGGGGAGCCGAGTCATAAATCTTGCCCAGCCATAAATGACAAAAACCATTGGTATGCATGAGGCCACCCTGGCCCGGAGTGCTTTTTTGATTTCTCCCTTTCCCCCCTGGCTTTGTTTTTGCTCTAAGGTGACACTTTGGCTCCCTGACAGTTTAAACATACTACTTATATTTTTAACACCTTCCTTTGAGAGGGACCCTCGTTGACGCCTCGGAATTGCACGAAAGCTCCATTTCTCTCTCTCCCCTATCCCCCTCCCCAACTCCTGCTTTGGAGGAGTTTGTTTCTGAAGCTGGGAAGCTGAACGGGGCATTGGGAATGATCCCATTCTCTTTAACGTTGTAGCATATTACCAAGCAAATTTAGGCTTTTCCTCAACCCAGCAAAAGGAAGGCCATTCAACTAATTAGAGGGTGAAATATCCTGGATGTCCATTGTGTTGGTGCCTTAGCTATCTTCTTCATGGGCTACCTGCTTCCGTGCCCGCCCTTACAGTCCAATGGGTACACAAGAGGTGGAGACTCAAGTTTCTGAATATCTTTGTGTGTGCCGGAGCCCAGAGAGGTTCATTTTACTGTGGGGACAGTAGTCCATCTCCCTGGGATACTTCCTTCCGTTAAGCCTAGAAATTTAACCAAAGGCAGTTGAATTGCATTTGGGAGGTTTCTGGAAATAGGCCCTACATCACAGGGACTGGCTTTAGGGTGTCTGTATTGGGAGCGGCAGGTGAAGAAAACTGCCCAAAGTCAGAGCAACTCATTTCTTCTTCTCTTCTTTCCCCACCCCCACCCCCCACCCCATGAAAATGTCCATGGCAGGAATTGCGTGGTTTCTCAGACAGATTCTCAAAAAATAGAACCCCGCAAGAGAGCCCCTTTGTGAGAGCCGTTTGTCCTCATTAGCATAATTTTCCTGGACTTTAGTGACGCCTAGGAAGGAGAGGGAGGGCGTGGGGTGGGGGAGGCCGCCCTCCTCCCGCTGCCGCGGAGCTCCTGTTCCTCCCCTCGCCTCAGCCCCATCCCCCACGCCGGCGCTTCCCTAGCCGCTCTGCTCTCCCCTCCCGCCCGCCCCGGCACCCCTTACCGCACCCCCCGACCGACCCCTGCTCGGCGCAGTATTCATAAGAAACATACCCAAGTCGGTGCCACTAGCCCCGCGGAGCCCGGCCGCGCCAGCGCTTATCTGGGGCTGCGGCCGCGGGTAGGGCGGGGGCGGGCGTGGGGGAGGGGAGGGGAGGGGAGGGGGTCCAGCCGCCCCAGTCCGCCGGGGCCAGCCGCCCGAGCAGCCAGCGGTCCGGCTCTCCGCCGAGTCCCGGCCTTGGGGTCTCCCGCCCGCACGCCCGCACGCCCGCACGCCCGCCCGCACGCCGGCTCGGCGGATGCTGAGGGTCGGTGGCCATCCCGCGCCGAGGGGACCCGGGGCCGCAGCCTGAGCCCGAGCCCGCGGCGGCCGTCAGAAGTTAAGGTAAGCGGGGCCACCACCGGTCGCTCTCAGCGTTGAATGGTGGAGTGTATGTCTCGGTGATTTATGGCTGCAGACTTAAATCTCGGTTCAAGAAGAGTTCACAAGCCGGAGCTTCCTCGCCGGCAGTGACTGATACCCTCACACTTCAGTTCAGGCCGCGCTCCCATCCCCGCCCCCACTCTCCCCTCTTCCCTAGCCCAGCATCAACTTTTCTGGGTTGGTGAGAGATAGAGATAGAGGAGTGGACTGGGAACCGGGGCTTCTACCTCGACGTCCCCTTTCAAACTTGGGTGAGGGAAGGAGTGGGAGCAGAGTCTGGAGATGTCGAATTTGGGCATACCTTGTGGTGCAGAAACAACAGGGCTTCTTGCATCCCGTTCTCAGTTCAGCCTCCTCAACTCGCTTCAGCTCTTGCACCTGGAGGTTATTGTCCAGGAACCAGAGCGTTGGGGAGCAATCTCCCTCCACCCTCAGCCCTTGCTTGGGGGGACAAAGCAAAGTTTCCTGGCTGGCAAATCTCCAACTTCTTTACTAGATTGAAACTTTGGGGGCTGGAGGGGGCGGGTTGTGTGGACTCCAAGGTGACTGCGGACCTCAAACAATGGGATCTCTGAGTTGAATTCATATTTTAAGTTTGTGGACGCTGCCTTAGGCACTTTGAGTTGTAAAGATATTTTTGTTATTTTTACAAGGCAATGTGCAGTACAATGGAAAAAGGCTTAAGCAAGCTGTAGGCTGGTATAGCCTGTGCTAATGGCTTAGAAAGTCAGTAGAAATACTGCACGTTCAAAATCAACTTCATTTTGTTTTATCTAATATTTTGCTGTTCAAATGTCTAGAGTAATTTTCTTAACCCGACGTTTATCTTAATTAAGCTTGGTACCTCAAAAATTTATAATGACAGACATTAATGCTGCCAAATGGAATGGGAACTGTTTTCAGTGTAAGAACGAGAAAAGTAGACATTAAATTGTAATTCACTCTTAAATTTTATTTTACCCTTTATTTACTTTTCATGCTGTTATCTGTAACTTCCTAGATATTTCCAAAAGGGAAACAACACTCAGGCTTCATGACCATAAACAATAATTCTGGATAAGTGCTGCTGTAATTTTTATTGAGGTTCTGGAAAGTTAACTGTGCCTGTTTTCCAGATGTTGATCAGATTGTTGGTTTAATGATGAAATCTAAGGGGGTTCATTAATAAGAACAAAATTATAATCGCCCATTGGTGGATGCTATATACACACACACACACACACACACACACACACACATTCATTCCTGGTTGACAGCTGGTACTTCTAGAAAAGTTGAATAACTCTGGGATTGAATGGCCATAGTTAGGGCTTTGAAATGTTAAACATTATCAACATGGATTTATTGTTATAGCTTTTTTAATGGTCAGAGGGACTAGCATTCTGAATGTGTGTCTGGGTTTGAACATGTAAGACTTCCAAGGAACTTTTCTTGCTGAGAATTAGAAATTTACCATGCAGAAGTTGAAAACCAGGAGAACACAGATTTCATTTCTATATTTTTTTAAATAAGAGACTTTTAGGGTTTTTTTAAAAGATGTTTTTCTTTACTTAGTATTTCTGAAGCAGGAAAATGGACCAAATAACAAATATGACCAACAAAAGTATACAAAGATCAGGGAAGTCTGGCAGGAGTTTATGGTTTGTGCTTCCATGCCTCCTCTGGAGCCAAATGACCCCCATACATCAAATTACATAGCAGTTTCTAAGACAGAACCTATTATCGTTAAGTTGGAAGGAGAGTTCAAGCCGTGGTCATGGAGATGGACACCGCCGGTTTTTCAGGTTCCTGGTGGGTTGTTTTTTTTCTCTAATCCATCATGTTTTAACAGGTAGAATTTTGATAGTTGCCCAGAATAGCAGCACCTCAGAAAATCCAAGGCAGGAGAATCCAAGACAGGGAACCTCCTGGAACTTTGAAAAAGAGGTTGGGGTGGCTTGTTTCAAATTGCCTGAAAAACAGGGTGGGAGAAAATGTATAGAAAGTTACAAGATTTGAGTTGTGACTTGTGGGTGGAGTTGGGAAAGACCCCCCTCCTCCCCCAGAGAGAGAGAGAGAGAGAGAGAGAGAGAGAGAGAGAGAGAAAGTTCTTCCAAAGTTTTCTCTCCCACCCTCTTCTTGACCTTATAGAGCTAGCTCATTTGGAGGTGGTTGGTCCTCTTCCCTGAACTAGAACAGGCTAACTGCCTAACAAACTCAGCTTCCAAAGTCCATCATGATTTGATAGGGCAGTTGCCTCTCTCTCTCTCTCTCTCTCTCTCTCTCTCTCTCTCTCTCTCTCTCT